>JAYJMI010371066.1:0-16630 GCA_036873855.1 Sarsia tubulosa
TATTTGAAATGAAAACTTAAATATCTCTGGAAATAATATGATATGGTTCTTCAAAATCTACAAGCGTTGTCTTTATACGTCAGAGGGTTTTCTTTTCTCGACAAAAGTTCCAGACAAGTCTTTACTTATATAGCAATATTGTTGTTTTTTTAAAGAAAAAAATTAAATTTTTCAAAATTTGATCACGTGATGGGAGCTTTTTCTAGCCTTGCACAATGTAGCTTATCTTAAGTATCCTTGTTATGTTTTCTAGAAGCAGAATACTACCCTACTACCAACCACCTTTGCTGATCGGAAAAAACATTTCTCATGCTGCCGATATTTAGAATTTACTGCTAATTTTTGCTGATGACATCACAGTTTTTAGTAGTAAGCTCTAACTTATAGCTTCATGAGAAATAATTTGACCGATCAGCGAATGTGGTTGGTATGAGAGTAGTATTCAGCTTCTAAAAAACATGATATTGACAATTATGGTAAACTACTCATTGTGCAAGACTCAAAAAAAAACAAATTCAATGTGTTTTTTGATTAAATAAGGTAATGACGTCATCAATTTTTGAAAAGTTTGTCACCATATTCTATACCGAAATTCTTATTGCATCGGAATTTTGGATAGTGAGGATGATTAGGACAGTAGATATCATTAGGATAGTTAGGATAGTAAGGAGGATTTGGATAGAAAAGATGGTTAGGATAGTGAGAATTATTAGGATAGTAAGGATGGTTAAGACAATGTTAAAGGTACAACTTCAAGCAAGATCATTTTTGTGAAACCTATATTGTAATTTAGTATTCTAAAAGAGTTGTTAGAAGTAAACCAAGCTGGTAAATTTCACTTCCTGGTATTTTGCAGATCATAAGCAAGGTAATTCCAAACTTTGTACAAAAGCTCAATTGCTTCTTGAATCCTATTGTTTAGCCCAATTTGAAATACAAATATCTCAGAAACTACACAGAGAAAGTCGCTCAAATTTTCACAGAATACTCATCGAAGATGGTAATCTTTCATTGCTAAAAGTTTAAATAGGGGTTAACGTTTTGGCCAAAATCACTTGAAGTTGTACGTTTTAAAAAACACCTAAATTTCGAGATTACGTGCATAGCTTTAACCACAATCTCCAACATAAATATTTGGAAATTTTCTTCTTTCTAAATTAATTTTTAAATCACCGCAAGTGAGTTAGAACGATAAAATCATTAATAAAGTGCCGTGTTATTGGCTCGGTCAATTGGCGAGATAGACTTAAGACTTAGGAATCGTAGGATCACATGACAAAGTCCATACCACGTGGTCTTACAGCCTAGAACCCAGTCTCCATCGACCAATTCTTTCTTTTTTCAATTAAAGGCAGTATACCTCGGAAAGTTGGTATCCAACTTTGCCCTAAAAAGCCAATTTTTGTGCGAAATGCATGTTTTCCAAAAAATTAATGAGAAAGATTGCAGATGTAGATATAACAAAAGACTCGGGTATTGAAAATATCAAACTGTAGTATAGAGAGGAAGGCAAGGAAGCAAAAATTTATTCTTAAAAGAAAATTGATTTTGAAAGTGTAAACTTTACAAGTTTGGTAACTTTTAGGAAAAATATTTTTAAATATTTTTTTCGGTCTCGTAATAAATACTCACGATTTGGCGCTAAGATTTCGTATTCTGCTTCGCAATCAATTCTATATTATTTTCTTGCGGAAGGCGGAAGTTTGTTTTTTAAAATTTATCGATAGAAGTTTTGTCGTACAGTGCTTGTATCACAAAGAAGCATCTAAAGCGACATAAATAATTTGAATTTCAATGAAACTTTATTCTTCAAGTATATATTAATCATCTTATAGTCGAACTTGATAGCTTTTAACACATAGATGAGAAATTATGTCGAATATATGTTATAAACAAAAATGAACAAGGGTTAAAATAATTATCGAAGGAGTGCCTATTTCTTCTAACCAAACAGTAAAAAATAATTTTAATTAAGTTTGGGATTCGATGAAAATAACGCGAATGCTTTTTATAATACCGCATTATAAAAATCTATCGTCAATCTAAATCCGTGAAACAATAAACAAATGTGAAAAGATTATATACATTATATATTAATAAATTCTCCAAGGAATCTGAAATTATTTAAATCGACTTCAATGCAATCTATTTTATTATCAAAAAATGTAAATAAATAATAAAATCTACATTGCTGTAATAACTTTTTATAAATGGAACAAAAAGGAAATAGCTAGATGTAAAATGTAAGTTTTAATAAAGTTTTGATAAAGTATACAAAATAAATTAGTTGTTATAGAATTTGTTATTATAGTTTATTTATGTATAAAATCGGAATTAAATTTGGATTTGGATTAAATTCACAAGATTTTATGAAATTTTATGGAACTGGAATGTTTACTTTTTGTACTTGATCCTCTGAGATGAAAGTTAGCAAGTTTATAAGATATTTGGAATATAATCTGTCATTAAAGAGTGTAATCATTATTGCTCCTACCATGAAGGTAGTTCATAAGGTAAATTCAGTGATTCCAAGCTTGCAATGTTTATTTAAGTTGGCAAATGATTTATGATATTGAGCAGACATTTATTTGTTCTTCTAAAATTAATTATTTTGCTAGATCTCTTTTTTGCTCTGAAGTTGATAATGCAATTTTTCTTTTCTTTTTCAAACATAAAAACATAAAGGTAGATAAATCTAAGGTAGACTTAATCATTGTCAAATCACTCAAAAATTTCAGTATAATACTTACTTCTAGATATAAAGTATAGGAAGCGTGAGTTCAACAACTTTCAGGAAAAACATATAGGTACAATGTCAAGTAACTTTGGTCAAAATATTAACCCCTACTGAAACTTTCAGAAATAAAAGATTGACCCCTCTTGAGTGTCCTGTACAATTTTGAGCAACTTTCTATGTGTAGTTTTTGAAATATTTGTATTTAAACTTTGCTAAAGAATGGAAATCAAGAAGCAATTGAGAATTTTTTCAAAGTTTGGAATTATTTTACTTATGATCTGCTATGTACCAGATAGGGAAATTTACCAAATTGGGTTTACTTCTAACAACTCTTTTAAAATACTAAATTTGAAAAATCAATGTTTATTTGTTAAAATTAAAGGTACAATGTCAAGTAACTTTGGCCAAAAAGTTAAACCCTACTGGAAATTTTAGAAATGAAAGATTGCCACTTCTTGAGAATCCTGTGAAAATTTGAACAACTTTCTATTTGTAGTTTTTAAAATATTGTATTTCAAATTCGCTAAACAATAGCAATGATAAAGCAAATGAGCTCTTTTTACAAAGTTTTTTTAGTTTACTTATGATCTGCTCAATATCAGGAGGTGAAATTTGCAAGTTTGATTTACTTCTAACTGCTATTTCATCATACAAAGTTTCAAATAGGTTTCAAAAAAATGATTTCACTTGAATTTGTACCTTTAATCTTATATAGTTAAACTTTATGGTTTTTGTAGCTACCTAAAATGATGCCATTTTATGGGAGTGTTCAAAATAACCTTAATGTAAGTCAATGAGCTTATAATATTAACACTAATTTATAGCTTGTTACTTCCAATATTTGGAAGGTTGTTGTTTTTCTATCAAAATAGCAGTTTAAGTTAGTAGGTAAGTAAGTAATAAGTGTGTAAGTAAGTATATTTTGTATTTAAAGCTACCATCACTAATACAGAAAATTGGTGTAAAAACTTAATAATTTAAAGAAATCAAAACAATTAAAAATATATAAATAAACAACAAATCTAAAATAAGATAAAATTTTGTTTTTAAGAATATATGGTATATACATTGTATTTTGATTTATATAATATTTGACATAAGACTGGTAGCAGGGATCATGTACACAATTAAGAGGCTTGTTTCTTTGTGATTCTTATTCATCAAAGTATTTTCTGATTCCAAAGTAATAAATAATTATGTATTTGGCTTACAAAGTCACAATGATCAAATATTTTTAGACTTATAAACATTAAGGATAAATTTGTGATAAGAGATAAGTTTTATTGTTTGGATTACAATGGTATTGTCATCATTTATGAAGGCATTGCAACTTCATTTATTCTTGCGTTATTATGAAAATAGTATTTGAAAAGAAAAGTTTGTAGGTACTTCTGTAATTTTTTGGTAGGTTATTTAGATTTACCTCTAGCTGTCTAGCATGAGTGTGTTGTTTACACACCATAGTGTTATCAATTATCAGAAAATATATATCAGCTAGAATTGTTGGAAGAATACAAAGTATTGATATGTTTATAGTCTAGCCAAAATATAGGAGATATTAAGTTGACATTTTATTTCATAACTAAGTGTAACAATTCACAATCAATGAAAATATAATGAAATTTTTAGATTTTGTAATTATGTTTTAGCAAAAAATAAAATGATTTGTTTTTATATTTTATTTCAAAAGGTAAATAAAAGTATACATTCAGAATTGCTTTAAAGTAGAAAAGTAATAGCCTAATCAAAAATTACTAGATCTACTTAGCTTATCCAGTTAAAGTTTGAATTACAAGTCGATTACTGATGTAAAGAAATATGTGTTTTAACTTAAAATTAATCAAAGTTGCATATAACTAAACTGAGGTCTGTTTATCAATTATCAATAACATCATTTGATCAAAGATCTTATCTTAATGTATGAATATTTCTATTAAATCCTTATTAGCTGCCATAGTTATACATGACAACAAAAGTCAGGGTAAAATAATATTGAACCATATGACTACAGTATTACGCCAAAAAGATTTTATATTTCTTTTTGGTTACACCAATGCTGTAAATAGCTATAAAGTTAACAACAAACACATTGCATAATGTACACAAGTTTACATGTTTTTAATTCTTTTTTCCTTCAAGTATTTAGTATATTTATTTAAGGTATTAAGGAAATGCATAATAGCCAAATGAAAACATAGAATTAAAGACTTTGTAAACACTGGTATCTGAAAGAAACTTTTACTATAATCTATGTCATTTATAAGTCGGTTGTTTTTTTCAAAAGAAGTAGTTTTTAATTAATCTCTTAAAAGCAATCAAAGTGAATGCTAGATATTTTATGGAGGTAGCTATCTACTATAGAATATATAAAAATGTGAAATTCTGTGAAATTCTTGTGAAATGCTGAAAGGGAAGTAAAAAGCTGATAAAAGGTGATGGGAATTTCCGTCCATTTTGTGAGTTCCACAGAAAATATTTATGTAAAATGTTTACCTAAATCACAGCTATTTTATTTCAAATAGAGAAATACTGTACAACTTAGAGTTTTGTGGTGTCTAAGCGAGCTCATCAATTCCTCTCAAGGAGTTATAAAGTAGATAAATAGAAAAGTAAGATAACTGTTCCTTGCTACATTTAAAAGTAATCAAATGATTCTTTGGGTTTGCTCAATGATTAGTGCAACAAGTATAGTAAGGTTTATATTATTTGCATTTGAATTTACTTGTTGTTTTTGGAAAGATTTATTTATAATTCATAATGCTCTGATGAAAATATATGATGTTGTTTATAAGTTCTAAGTAGTAAATTGTAAAGATATCATAAAGATGGATGTAAATTGTCTTGTTGCTAGCTATATATTGTATTGCTATTCATGTTTATCAAAAAGAGTAAGCACATAATATAACTTTAAGTGAGTTCATTTTATGTGCAACCTGTATTGAAATTTAATAAGTTTTTAGAATGAAATCAAGCTGGTACATTCCATTGCCTGTTATTTAGCAGATCATAAGTAAAATTATTCCAAACTTGGTAAAAAAGATCAATTGGTTCTTGCCTATTGTTTAGTGAAATTGAAATACAAGTATTTCAGAAACTGCATATCCCTTTTTTTTACTGGATACCCAGTAAGTGATAATATTTCATTTCTTAAAGTTTCAATATGGGTTATATTTTAGGCCAAAATCACTTAAACAACCAACATGAAGTTTGATAATAGTAACATATGATATAGATGAGTTGTAAAAGCTTGCATTAGGTTGGGTTTTTTTTACATAGTTTAGCTAATCAATACATATCTAAGTTAAATCCCTCCTTTATACAGTTGACTTGTTTGGTTTTTTTTGGTATAAATTCTTAAGTTTATCAACAAAACCTAAAAGCGTCTGTTCTTTTAAATGTATATTATTGCAGTGACAGACAATATAAAATAATTGATCACCTGGCATATAGTTTAGCAACTCATCCAAAATATACATACATTTTTGCTGAATCCTACTTGATGAGTTGTTTTGATAGCTAATATTATTATGTCTTGCAGATTTAATTACTTTATATTAATTACATTTATGTGGCTTTCTTTTACATTTGTAGATAATTAGAACATGTGTCCTACTATAAGAAGAAAATGTTTATTTTTAAAAGTTTCTTATGAATTTAAAAACTATTATATTATGTTGCTGCAGACTTGATATTTTAAATCAGCTGAATTTTAAAAGTATAAGGTAATAAGATGAAACAATTCCCTCCTTCATTGGTAAATATCTAAATTATTAAATCATTTAATAACTTCCAGTTGGGTATATAATAGACTTTTATCAGTTTATCTCCATATAGATGTTTGTTTCACATTATATTATTTTTCAAAATGTATAGAAGTTATTTTGTCCTCTTTGAGCTGTTGTGCTAGAGTTTCCTAATTGTTACAATTTTTTATTTTCTAATTTTCTCGTTTTCATAAAGAAACAATAACAATTACAAAACTGAAATTCTACAACACAATGCAGCAGCTATGAATCAGCCTATAACAAAGGAAAAGATTTTGATTGACAAACTTGAAGAAACGATTTCACAAGCCGATATCAACAGTAAGCAAGCGACAAAAACAGCATGCTATGGTGTGGAACAAACAATAGAAATACTACATTCAAAGAGAAAAGAATTACAAGAAGCATGGAATGAAAGAAAAATCTTATTAGAACAATCAGTAACGTCAGGAAAATTAGATGAGGATTTTGGGAAGGTATTACTTTTGAGTATTTGTTAAACATATCTAGCAATGAAATGTTGTGAGATTTGCATGCCTAAATACCAAATAAATGCTGAGATACTGTGGTTAATACAGTATTGAGCTTAATTGCAGGACTTTTTTGGTAATTATATTAAGATAAACCCAAATATGTAATACTACAATTTAAGGTTACCAAAAATAAGATACCTACTTTAACATGTAATAACTTGCTAGTAATAACTTGCTAGTAATGAATGTTTTTTATCACAAAATGGGCAGATTTATAGAATATAGGTTTAAATTAAAAAAAGAGCCCTAATTGGAAACCAATTAAAAAAAAGATTGTTTGTAGAATTCATACTTTAGTATATAAAGAAATAAAAATGGTAATTTCACCAAAACTGAATGTAGACCTTTATTTTAAGGCTGTAAGGCTTTCATGCATTTGTTGAAGCTTTGTAATAATGAAATCAAAAAAGTAACCTTCAGGTATTTGCATAGGAAAATGTTTTTTTTTTAAATATTTCAATCACCTTTTTGAATATGATGATAATTGGTTATTACAGTAGTCTTCTTACTAAATCTTATTTTTTATAACAATGTCAGTTACTTTTTCTGAGAAGAACAGTGTTTATCATCCAAGACCTAAGGTGAATGATAAAAAGTTGTTAGAACTCCTTACCTGGAGATAAAGAACTGAAATTGTTGACTGTGTTGTATGGGCTGTACTAGTTTCTTTGTTTCTATCGTTTCTTTTCACTTTTGAACTAAAGAAATTACACTAGCAAACAAATTTATTTGGTCTAGTTTTATGATTTGATAAGAATTATCAAGATTTAAGTGTATACTATACAGTATATTAAAGGCTTAATGCATGAACAAATATCTTGACATACTCAGTTCTTTGATATATATTGTAACTAAAACATGGTATAAGACTTTTATCTTTTATTCTTAACTAGTGGTTCAGCTGGTTACAGAATGTTGGTGAACCTTACCTATCTGAAGAAATCATCACTGGTACTAATGTACAGCAAGTGGAAAGCTTGCTGGATATGCATAAAGATTTCAAACATACATTTAAAGTGAGTTTTGTTTTGTTATACTTAAGATAATGTGAAGAACGATGAGGGGGTTAGCTAGTTGTAAAATTTTAAACAGCTAACCTTATTGGATCATAACAATATGAGAAACTAATACTGCTTCTGTCTAAACCCCCTGATATCACTATTTGGTTGTATTTAAAATTGATAAAACAGTAGCATACTATGCTATAGGATATAGTTTAAAAGTATTTTTGGTAAGAGAGAATGTCTAACATTTTTGATTAAGTTTATGTAATTTGTCTAGTTTTAATGTATGTCACTTTTTGTTTCATTATCAAAAACAAAGCCACAAGAAAATAATTGATATAGTCTAGAAAATGTAAATTTTTCAAATATGCAATTTTTTTGTAAGCATGAAAACAGCCTTGCTAAGGCTCTGAATCCTTTGTTCTAGAAGGTGCTAATAACTTTCAAGGAGTTTTTTTTTCCATTTTAGAAGTAATAGAAAAGTGGAAGATTTTTAAAATCTTTACCTACGTTTACTATGGTTTTAAACTTTCTATTGTTATTGTTTACTTCTATCCTGCTGGATTCAAAATTAGTTCGAATATCTCAACTACCTACAAAGAATGGTTTTAATCCCTCAACCACAAACTAAGAGTGGGTAAAATCTTTCAACTGGTACATATTTAAAGATAAAATGAAATAACATGAATATTTAATCAACTATTTACCAGTCTGTCGTTTTAATTTAGGATAACTATTTGAGTGTTCAGCGGTTGATAAGGGAAGGAAAGAAACTTATACACCATGGACATTTTGATGCTTCGACAGTGAAATACAAAATGTCAAAACTGGATCAAACTTTCATATTATTCTCACAGCAACTAGATCTTCGAGAAAACTTGTTAAATCAAGTTCTGACTTTCTACCTATCATCTAACCAGGTAAGAGGCGAACAATATTAAGAGATGCCAGAAATCTAAACACCATGGGTTGTGGGTTGAAGGTCCACTTGAAACATCATTTTTGCATATCAATATGTTTGTGCGTATAAATATATACCCATAATTCAATAATAATATGTTGCTTCTAGTTATTGTTTAAGAAAGGAATGTTAACATATTAAATTTCTATCTAGCAAACTTAACAACTTGCTACAGTACAGCATCTATAGGGAATTAGGAAATTTTTGAAATTTTAATTTTACCTATACTTTCAGTATAAACCAAAAAAATGTAATAGTGTTTTTTTACTTTTTTATTTCCAACTTTTTGAAAATTATATTGTCGTTTTTCTTTTACGCGGACAGGAACAGAACTTTTTCAACTTTTTCTTTTCTGAAATTGGAAAATTTTCTAAAAGTGAAATTCGCCTTAACACTGTGGGATTTATTGTAAGTCTGCTCTGGTATTTCAGTTCGACTTTCCCTTCTTTTTCTGTAGGTGACATCATCATTAGACAAAATAATCAATCAACTAAAGCCATCAAAACTTTCTGATTCTGATAAATCAAAACTTCGCAAAGAAGCTGTCGAGGTATCATCTTCTGTATTAAGAGCTGGTCAAATCATATTAGGTAAAATAAAAAACAAAAACGTTAACAATGTATTTGATTCATTAAAACAAAAACACGATCTAATACTATCCAAAACAGAAACTTTTAACTCAAGTGATGATAATGAACTAAACGCTTTAAATAAAGACATTGAGAAAGCTTCTAATTGGCTGATAAATATTTGTGAAGAATATTTAACCAATCACAAGGACATGGGTAATAACCGTGGTTATGTGTGTGAATACCAGAACGACCACCAGCAACTTTCGGATGAGTTGCATAATATCACCAAACAAATGTCACATATGAAAAATACAGTATCAAAATATCCAAAAAAGAAAAAGAAACTGATTTATAATATGGTTGAAAAGATTGAAATAATGTTGGAAAAGTCAACAAATTTGTCAGCACGATTAAAATATCGTTTAACTCTAGCAAAAATGTATATTGCTTTTCTTGATCAAACTGATGAAGTTAGTAATATTTCTATCATATTATTTATCTTTGTACATTTTTATGTTCTTGGTGTTTTTGTTTCAAAGATAATTAACTTCTTATTATTAGATAGAAAATTTTATATTATGTGAGTTATTTGAAGATTTTGAGAAGTTTAGTATAAATTAGATTTTTATCTCGTAGGTGCTAATGCTTGCATTTAACTTCGAAACTAAATATGTTTGAAACTAGGAGTACAGGCTTTTTACATATATTTGAAAAGTGTAGGAGTCAGTCAACCCTTAACTCTCTTTTTAGCAAATTTTATTTTGTATCCATATTTTCAATAAACCAGTTGCACTAAATGTTTTAACATAATACACATTTATAGCACTAATTAGTGTTACTTTGTTTTGAGTTTTGACATGTATTGATGTAGATTCTCCTTAATTTTCTGATATGAATTTATTTGATACAAAAAGAAGGTTTTTCATCTTCAACAATTTTTCATCATTATTATAGGTACTGAAAAAGATATTTCTGTTACAAGAAGAACTTTCAAGCGATGAAGCTCATGAGAACATCAATGCAACAAATGTCACACTTAACAGACAGAAGCAAGAGAAAGAGGAGATTATTAACAGTGCTGAGATATTGCAAGAAGAAGGACAGCGCATGTTGGAAGACTTATCATTAGTAAGGATCAAAAGTAACAGCCTTTAAAGCAATAAGTGCCATAACTAACTAACTAGTGAGTTAGTTGTCACAACTAGTTTTTCAGCTATTTGCCATAATAAGTTTTGTACAATATTACTAACAAAACTTTCTATAATAAATTAACTTATAACATTTTTTTTTTTCAAAATCAAATATAAAAAGTAACTTTTTAAGTAAAAAGTAAAACCTTGTCCAGACTTTTTCAAATTAGGTACATAACAGACCTACATATTTTCTTTATTTCTAGTGTTCAGAAGAATCGTCACTCAATCGATCATCTATCAAGCTTAAGGTGGGAAAAGACTTGAAGAATATCGTCAGCCATACAAACGAGCTCGAAGAATTATGGGACCAACGAGAAATGCAACTGGAAGATAGTAAAAACAAAAAATCAAACTTCAATGAATTTGAAAATGAAATTAAACAGGTTGGTTTCAATACTTACAACATGTTCGCCTATTTAAAGATAGAAGAACAGTTCCTAGCACACTAATATAGTGATATCCACAATCTTCTACTTTAGTGAATTAGCCAATTATTTTTAATAATACGCAAAAGCAACTTTTGTTCCAATTTTCACCACAAAGACCTTTAAATAGTATTTCACCTTTAAATAGTATTTAAATTATTTTGTGTAACGTTTACTGTAGTATAAGTTTATCCATATTTTTGAACTGTATGTAAACTTTTTTAGTTTGAACAATTACTTTATATTTATTAACAGGCTTAGTTATTTATCACTAATTATTATACTCAGGTGATTGGATGGATTCATAACCAAAGCGAAGCTATCTACCCGTTGATAGGTAACGATACACAAAGTTTAACGTCTACACATAAAGAGTTACAAGAAAAGTTGTTACAGTTTCAAAACCTTGCGAAGGTATATACACCGTTAAATCTTTGAAACCAAGCAGGCTGTAACAAGATGCAGTTATAGCCTTCTATATTAAGATATTTTTAGTTGTTTGAATTTTTTTAAATAGACGAAGTTATGCACTAAATAACTACAAGTTTCTTACAAATATTTAGGTATGGTTTGAAATAAGAACTTTTTTACACTCTCTCGTTAAACAATAAAACTGTAAGCTTTGACTTCTTAAGAAGTCTAAGCCGATCAATGTTACACCGTAGAAATATTAACCAATCAAAGTGTTTAAAGTCTGGTAGCAATAAAATTTATGCACGTGAAATGTGAAAAAGAAACTTTTTTTCATAATGAAAAAGTTTTTCGTAGATAATACTCCATGCTATACTTTTAAACGTTCTTATTCTAGTTTACAAATGCTGAAATCGAGAATCACTTAGCAGCTGCGAATGTTTACGCTTCAACCAAAACCTCCCCCTCAGTGTCTCTAGCGAATGATCTAAAGGTTGTCCATCAGAAGTTCAAAACGAAGCTCAGCAAATATGAAGCATTGCTGTCAATGTGTTCTACGTTTTATACCAGCGTGGAAAAGGTAGATTCATTTTGAACATTTTTTTTTGAGTGAAATAAAGCAATCTTACAATACAATAGATAATTAACCTTATTTTGTCTGAAGGAGGCAGTAATGGCATAGCCTGGCCTTTTCACGAAAACAACTTATTTTTAGGGGGTAAATTTTCTTTGAGTCGTATTTCGTCTTTATTTTAAAAATATTACGTATTTGTTATTTTCAAAAAGTGATGACGTCATCCCTGATCACACCCATTTTGACCAGATTGTGGAAATATTTGGTCAGATTTTTGGACCCCTAACTTAGCTGAAGGGGTCCTATTAAGTCAGCTCTGTTCGTCCGTCCGTCCGTCCGTCTGAAACAGCTTTTTCTCAGAATTCCTTCATAAGTTTTTTCTTATTTTTTGCAAAATGTTAGAGGTTATAAATGAAAAAAAGTGTCGAAGCCCGATTTTTTTTGAAAATTCTTGTTGTCAATTTTTGCCCAAAAATTTAAATTTTTCAAAATATCTCAATAAAATAAAATAAGTGTCATCGTGTCATAAAATAAGTGTCATCGTGTCATAAAATAAGTGTCATCGTTCCGAAAATTCTTGCATGATATCTCATGCTACATAGTATCAATTCAATTGTAATTTTGTACACTGATATATAATAATAAAGTGTAGCATTTGTTTCTAGGTATTTTTATATTTGTGCTCATTTGCTGCATTATGAGTTCAAAAAATTATTTATTTGCACAATAGGACAATTTATTTTTTTATTCTAGAGTTTCTTCAAAGTTATGCTCATAAACTGCATGATATGGTTCAAATTATAATTGTAAAGGGCATTTGAATAAAAGTTCTGGTTTTGCTTTCCTGGGGTCCACTGGCAATTTATCCCTTGTTTGGTCAATTTTTCCTTTTTAATTTTTTAAGCTTTATTGTTTAAACTTACTGAATACAAAACGTTTTCTTTCTTCCTTTAGTCCTTAAGAAACATTTAGGCTTCCTATTAACAAAAGTTAATCCTCGCAAGCATTTATAACAATAGGCTTACCTGAACTCTTCTTTATCGCTTTAGCTAGTAAACTGGATGAACAAAGCTTTACAAGATTACACGTCTGAACTCCTACCACGTGACACGTTAGATGCACAAGTAAAACTAGAAGATCACGTGACCACATTTATTATCATACAAGATTTGTTTAAGTATACCCTCCAGAATGGCGATGACGTTCTGTTAAGTATTCAAGAATATGATGACATTTCTTTAATAAATAATGACAATAATGCGGAAAAGAGTAGAAATGTTTTAGAACTACTGCAAGAAATTAATCAAGTAAAATATATTCTTTTCATTTATGAAATTTCATTACTGGTGTTTCTTTCTTCGATATTTGTTTACAATTGAAGTTAAAGTAAAACTATCTTCTATGCAATGAGAAATTGTTTTAATATTAGGGGAGTAACTATCTATTTTGCTTAAAATATCTACAATAGAGCTCTCATATATCGTCATTTTGTTAAATATCTTTAAATCAATATATTTTTTAATATCTTGGAGAGGTTTGGATAATTATATATGTTTAAACTGACATAGGAGTCATAAAACCGAACAATATGTGTTTCAATAAAAGGAATTTTTTTACTTTTTTGAAGATATCTCAGGCTGCAGTTAGTTTAATGTTTGTTCATTGTTTCCCTCACGCATTGGTAAATTTTTAGTAAAATACCCTCATTGACACTAATTATTTTGCAAGAAACTGATATATTTTATGTAAAATGAGTTGTTTTAACTATTTTCATACTATTTGATTTGTTGAATGCATAGTTTAAATGTTTTTATTTAACAATTTTAGTTTCATATTAAAATTCAATGTTTTGGTGTCTTTGTAACATACCATTTTTGTTATAAAGACATACTGTAGATTCAAGCTCTAAGTTTCACGCTTTCAAGTTTCACGCTTTCAAGTTTCACGCTTTCAAGTTTCACGCTTTCAAGTTTCACGCTTTCAAGTTTCACGTGCTAATAGAAATAATTAATAATAACCTCATTCCTCATCAGGACTTTTGGCCAAAATTTGACAATGAACAAACTTAAAAGTAACTGTGGCCTCATGATTGGTTCAACTATTTATTCCCATTTTGTACAATGCACAATTATAGATTTGTATCAGGACTAGTTGCAAGTTATTATTCAAGTATGCACTCACTTTCTGCATAAAATACGTCAATATTTCCGTTGTCTGACAATCTGTCGGTATGTAACAACCATAAAATAAAAGCCTATACTTTTCGAAATTATTATGTCGTCCTGAAATTCAAAGGGTTAATTTTGACCCAAATTATTTAATGTTTGAATATAACTTAGTGGACCGTTTGTAATCAGTCAAAATTAATAAAAGTTTGATATTACCAAAATATTTTGCTTGCTTTCATAGAAAAAACTAATCTCGGTTAAAACTTCTTCAAATCCCTTCTTCATTTAAATCCAACAATTTCCAATAATAAACAGGGATCCATTAGTTATCGCCTCTTTTTATGTAGTAAATATTCAATTTATTTTTCTAGATCTCTCTAATAGTTGAAGACCATACTCGAACGTTGTTGAAAGTCAATAATAAGTTCGGTAATTCCCTTGTTACCGCTGTCACCCTATGTCAAGAATCGGATTTGTTTCAAGAACAGATTAAGGTAATTACTTCTACTCTTAATCAATGAGCTTTAAAATAAGAAGGAGAGATATCTAATAAAATCTCCATCATAACTTCTTAACAAAGCGGTATTACTTTGAAACCTCAGCGTGATTGAAAATAATTTTTAGGCAATTTTTATTTGATGCATTATTATATTCTCTACTTTTATTGGTCCATGCATAAAATATTATGTATTATGTTTTGGCTAAATAAAGGGCAAAACTATTTTTCAAATTTTTACCTAGAATTTTTGTATCGAAAATAAAGTAAATTGAACTTATCATGCTTTGAAGTTCCAAATAACAATCTCAAATAACCGTCTTTTTAATCAATTGCGGCGTTGTAACAGCAAGTAAAGGAATAAAGGTTATTTCATTTGTAATTACTTTGTAGTTTTCACTTTAGGGTAACGCGAGTTATGGGCCTTTAAAAAGTAGTTAGTTTGGACAAAATTTTCAAGCCAATTATGTTATCAAAAAGCTAATTAAGATGACATTAACACTATTTTAATGAGGTATTAACAGTGCAGCTTTACGACGTTTTGAATCACTTTGTAGTAATTTCTTAAACGCAAACTTTTAAAAATGAACTTAAATATAGTCTCACAGTTACTAGGAATTTCCAGATCTGGTTTTCACTTACTAGTAAAATATATAATGATTCTACATTTGAAAGAATGGGACTGTAACTTTAAATCAAAGCGATTTACTTTAATTTAATTGTTTTTAATTATAATTGTCTAAAGGAGGAGTTATAATATTTATATTTCAAACATATAAATATTTATTTCTTAGTGTAGTTGATGCGTGGTGCGTGTATTACCCACTTGTCTTGGTGTCTATATTTTCTCTGATAATACAACTTAGCCAGAATAAATAAAAAACATCTAACCAGTCAAAATATACATTTTTCGAAAAAATTGTAGGCAAGGAGTATACTTCACTTCAAAACAATTATTCTCAATCAGAGATTTTTGTGGTTATATATACCTTTTAAAATATTCGGTTATTCCTGAGTGCAGAAATCAAAATGAAAGTTATATCCAAAAAGATAAAAATCATAGTTTCTAAACTTTAATAATTTGATAAAAATTGCAAATCGTAATATTTTTAATTTTTTAATAAATTTTAGTTCACGGAGCAACGACTACATAATGCAAAATCCAACATCAATAAAGTTTTTAACGAACGAAATGAGTTTGAGAAGTTTATAAAGAAAATTGGATTAATTGAAAAACGATTAGTAAAGTTACAAGAGCTAATGGAGGCTCATAAAACTTTGTTAAACACAGCTGTAAAGTTTTACCAACTGTCCGACCAGGTGAGAAACGATTTTGTACCTTGATATAGTTTTGCCCAATTAAAACTCTTTGGTTATCGTATGATAAATGGTATCAAAAAAGCATAATATTTTCAACCAATTAATTATTATGCAAAATATGAATTGCAGAGTTTATCATTTTTTTATTCTCTTTTCCTTACAACATCTCTATATTAGCCACTACAACTCGCCTTTGTTTTCAATACATTCTATCGAATATGTGTCTAATTATCTAAAGATTGTTTCAACTATGTGTCTAATTATCTAAAGATTGTTTCAACTATGTGTCTAATTATCTAAAGATTGTTTCAACTATGTGTCCAATTATCTAAAGATTGTTTCATCTATGTGTCTAATTATCTAAAGATTGTTTCAAATATGTGTCTAATTATGTAAAGCTTGTTTCAACTATGTGTCTAATTATCTAAAGATTGTTTCAACTATGTGTCTAATTATCTAAAGATTGTTTCAA
>JAYJMI010372177.1:0-16630 GCA_036873855.1 Sarsia tubulosa
AGAAGTATGTCCTGAAATAAAAAAAAATAGCTATACAGATAGAACAATGAACACAGCTTGTTGAATTATTGATTAACTTTTTCTTTTCAAATATTTTGGTTTATAGGTTCTGCAAAAATCTCCGATAGTAAAAATTGTTTAATATTAACCCTATTCATTTTCAAAAATGACGTCATTATTGTAAATTTTGAGCATGCCCACTTATGACGTCATAATGACAACAGGTATGACAACCTGTATGCTCCTCACTCTTTATTTATGAGGTTTTGTTTACAAAGTGTGGTCACAGCAATAATAATTCCAATATTTTCTGTGTGAATTGTGGTTCACGAACAAGTTGTGTTATCAAATAAGCATACGAGGCAAGAATCAATTAAATTCCGAAACTTACTATTTCAAACTTGGCTTTCTATATGTTGAAATACTTTATGAGAACGCTCAAGAGAAGGTTCAAGCAGTATGGATTGCGAAAAGTCATTGACAACTATCATCAAGTAGAACCAATTGTACCGTTAGGAGGAACTTTGTCTCAGTTAGGGTATAGAGGTTTTAAAATCTGTAGAAAATCAATTATGGTATAGAAAATGGTCATCATGCTGCTATGCAGTGTGCCCTCGTTGGTGATATAATTGCTCATATATATGCAGAAGCATCCAGCGAAAGCATTTTACTAGATAGCTGGTCTAAAGTCTTATGAGAACTTGTTTTAAGATTTCCTAAGCGAGACTTTTGCAAGTCTTAGAAAAGCTACGAGTCCGAGGTAACACCTAACATGATTCCGACTACATATATATGTTCTAAAACTCTGAGGAACTACTATTTAACCTCTAGAACACATAAAATCTCTGAGGAGGAGAATAACTATCCTTAGAACAGTTTGTTTTCTGAAGAGGCTTGCTTTTCTAATTTTTTTCAGTTCTAGTTTTTACGGTGATAATAAATGACTTCAAACACACACATTTTCCCAGAAAACATAGTTTCTGTTCTCGTCTTAAGAGGTAACGATCGAAAACGTTCTAGAATGTGTAGTGTTTCCCAGGAACACCTTTTCGAGGAATTCTGAAAACTGCTCCTTTTTTGAGGACAGAAATGGCTTAGAACAGCTATTTCTTAGAACAGCTCCGTTTGCTGCTTTCGTATATGACATCTCGCATTCTAACCAGCTTATAAATAATTGGTGGTCACGTTCCAATCAGAATTAAATAATGTAAAAAATGAAAGTAATAATCACTATATTTGTAAATAAAAGTTTATAAAAATTACAGGCGTTCCTGATGAATTATTTACTATACTAGAAAGTTGCGGTTATACCAATTTCAAAAGCAGCAGTAAATTCAAGTTGGTGTACATGAAAAATCTGTAGCGCTTTTGAAAAGAGTTTATGAATATTTACCTGAATAGTTTTATTATGTAATCAATAAGGATGATTTGGAACAGAATTAGTCAATAGCAAAACGTTGTATGAAAATTTTATTGAAAGATTAGAAGTTTTACTGTTATATACTGAACTTATATTCTGACTTATATACTGACTTACTTATAAGCTTGCCGACTTCAAAGAGCATGATTACATGATCGATTCAGCTCTGTTTTTGTAGCTCAGCACAAACTGATTATTAATCTAGAAGAATGATAATCTGTAAAAATTAAAAAATTTGCTACTTTAAAGAGGCACCGACTCAGAATGTTTTATTAGCGAATATAAAGTTATTCAATCAGTTTAAATTTTATCCTTTAATTCCAAGTACATTAAAATGAAAATTTCAATTTTTATTATCATTATTTTTGAACCAAAATAATAATCATTAATAATTTTACGCAATTCGATTGGATGAAATTGTCATTCGTCATTGTCATTAGTTTACAAAAACGACGTTTTAAGTCTTATTTGATATGGTATGGAAAAAACGAAACTAGTTTTGAAATCTACTTAGTAAGGCGAATGTGAATGGGAATGCTTCTAACAAGCAAATAAAAATTTCTAGGGCAGTGTCTCTTTAAGGTACAACTTCAGGTGAGAACACTAATTGAAAGTCTATATTGAAGTATATTATGTTTAAAGAGTAGTTAGAAGGTTAGAAGTAAATCGACATGCTCCCCGGTGCCAAGTATTTTCCCAATATTTTCCAGAGAAAATGTCTTTTTTCGAAAAAAGTATTAAAATATAAAATCGGAGCTTTTATAATCGTACAGAATGACGTAGAAGTAACTACAATGGTTCATATATTAGGGAACTTATATGTACCCATTTTATTACCAAGTATTGCTATTGGAAATGAGTTTGTTTCAAAATGTGACAATATATAGAATAGAAATATAGAAAAGAAACTTATAGTAAAAAAAAACTAAACTGAACATATAATAGTTTCAAAATAATTAATAAAACAAACAATGTTTTAATGTATATCTCATCATCCAATGTACATTAATTATTCTACTAATATGTTTAATATGTTTAATACAAGTTTGTGTATTTGGCATTTCCTGTTGAGTTTTTCTTAGAAAACCATTCAAGAGCAACTAAACTACGCAATTCTAATCTGGACTACAAAACTAACGGTACCTGCTTGCCTAACGTACTTTAGATGGCTTTTAAGAGGATCGGATGGGTAGATTTGAAAAAAGTTTCTTCAGAAAAGGCACAGGAAACAGTCAGGAGATATCCGAAGGCAAGTTGGAAAAGAATTCTGAAACAGGAACCGAAGGAAGGGATACGATTTGTAATCCATATACAAAGATTTGTACAATTTGTAATACACATAGAAAGTTACTCAGATTGTTATTCAGGAATTTAAATTTCGGAAATTTGTTCTTAACGTAAAATTTAACTTTGAAAGTGAGATTTTAATGCGAAATATGATTTATAACTTTGAATTTGAGCTTTTAATTTAAAAGTGAGTTTTTAACCTTGAAAATGCTGTGTAAGTGAGATTCTGTGAGAGAATCTCAGGCAAGCAAGATTCGGCAAGGCAATTCCCACAGTAGCATTTTGAAAATCGGGCTCCATACGCAATACGTGTACTTTCAATTTTTTTGTAAAAAAAAGAAAATAGCTGATTTTTTTACCAGGTGCTTATAATTGATAGGATTTAGCCAACAAAAACAGGGGGAAAAAAAACCCCTAGGTTTTGAGTTGACGTGCATAAATACCTTTAAATTCAAGAACCTATTTATTTAATAGGAGTTATTTATACATGATAGAAAAGCTGATGAAGTTTTCTTTACTTGTAGAAACCTTTCCTCAACCTAGCATTAAATAAAAGTTATACAATGTTAAATTTTTGGTTTCCTTTTTATGGACACACTTTGTTATTATTGTTACTATCATTATATGTTTCCCTCAAGTGGAATATACATTGAAATGTCCTAAAAGTTTATGCAAATGGGGACTATTTAACCGAATCAAAAATATTACAACATACGAATAATACCGGCAATGATCCTTAAATGCAAAATGCACAGAGAAACAAAATAATTTTAATTCTTGAGTTTTCTATTCTGCAAATAACTTGAGTAAAAAGTAAATAAAATTTTTTTATTTATAGAAAAATTACTTTTTAAATGATTTCTGGTAGTTGGCAAATGATAATATTTGTTGAAACCAATAGGCAGAACGATAAAAACATCCATGTTATATTATTATGAAAAATAGTAATTCCTTGCTTTTCTGTGATATAAATATTGTTCTCAAGTCCTTTTTAATATTTTGATATACACAAAGTAAAATAAAGTAAAGTATTTCAAACTTCAGATACTTGAATAGACAAATATTTCAACATTTCTCATATCAAATATATTATATATCAAAAAATCAATCTTAAATGTGAAGTGTATTTGTAACTCAGGAGTTATGAGTTACTTTTTATTCTACGAGCAGACTTAAAATATGGGGAATTATATTTATAAAGAAATTTATAGATTTGTTTTTCATGTTTTAAGTGACCCTGCTTAATGGTATTACTATAGCTAGTCTAGAAAGAAGGGTCGAAACTATGCTATAGTATATTGTGAAGCTAACATGACTTGTAGCAGCCAAATTATAATTATAACCATTTATTTCGGTATTTAGTTCTAATTATAATTTGTATGTTATGTGGGTATTATTTTTTGATGATTTTTAAGTTATATTTTAGAAATTGTAATTGCGTATGTCTGGTAACGTATTCTTCTATTCTCTTTTTTTATTTTCTCTATCCTATGTTAAAATTTCAGAATATATTGAGCACTTTATTATTTAATATTTTCATCAACGATCTACCTGCAGAAATTAATAAAAGAAGAATTAAACTTATTTCTTAATCATTTGGGTTTTTTGTTATTTGCAGACAACCTTGCTATTTTACCATCAAACTAAACAACTTACAAGCTAAACTCGATAACTTAAGTACTTATTGTACTAAGTGGGGATTACAAGTCAATCAAACAAAAAATAAAATTATGGTCTTTAATAAAGCAGGCGCTACTACCAAAAAGTTTAAATTTACTTTACAACAATTGGACTTAGAATAAGTAAATCAATATACATATCTAGGCTTAAAATTTTTGAAAATAGAAGTACTCTCAGTAAATTAAGAGTAGGATGTCATATTCTTTTAAGTGATTCTAGTAAATGGTATAAAATTAGCAGTATTTGCAAGCAATGTTATTCAATTGGAAATGAAAAGCACTTTCTTTTTTCATGCAAAAAATAGGAGAAATTGCGTCAAGAAGCAAACAATCTCTTAGTTCAAAATGAAGGTATACATATATCAGATCTATCTAATGCTAAAGCTTTTAATAATTTTTTTCCAATTGGTTCCTTATTAACTATTTTGGGGAGTTTATCAATAAATGCTTTAACGAAATAATCATAAACGCAACGATTTTTCATTATATTTTATTTTTTTAAAAATTGACATGTAATAGTATTTTT
This sequence comes from Sarsia tubulosa, assembly GCA_036873855.1. Taxonomy (NCBI): domain Eukaryota; kingdom Metazoa; phylum Cnidaria; class Hydrozoa; order Anthoathecata; family Corynidae; genus Sarsia; species Sarsia tubulosa. Next base: position 4,913 of record JAYJMI010372177.1, read on the forward strand.
TACGATCATTTTATGTTTACTTAACTATAATTTTACGTATCGTGTGGTTATGGGCTATACGCCTTCGTACCTAAATATATAACAATAATAAAATATTTTCACAAGTTTAGTATTATTTCACGAGTTGTCATAGTGAAACTACGAATTACAAGTTACATAAAATTACTGAGTTACTACAAAAAAATACACGAGTTAATTTAATTTCACGGTTCAAAATTAAATCTATGAAGTACTTAAAAAAACTTCATTAGTTTAATCAATTTTATAAAAAATTTTTATAGACATGATATTTTTTGTAAATTAGGTGCATAAGTTATCTTTAATTCAGTAAAGCGAGGAAATCACAAACAATTATTTATATGTAAGTAATATACTCTAAACCAACCGCATCGATATTTTTATGACAAAAAAAAACTATTCCAGTTTTTCGTATTTGTAAGATATATTTTGTTTGTACTTATTCGTTATTATATTTTTTTCAAATACGGTAAAATAAAAATTTAAGATTTGTAAACTAAAGTGAAGTTTACCGGTTGGGTTTACTTCTAACAACTCTTTTAATTTAATCAATTTTAATATAGGTTTCGAAAAAATGATTTCACATGAAGTGAAGTTAAAAACTATACAAAGTAAGTTGCTCAAATTTTCACAGGATACTTTGGACATGATAATCTTTCATTTCTGCAAATTTCAATATATGTGTTTTTTTTAATTTTAATTAGTGTATAAATCTATCTTTATGTTTCTTTTCAAATTTGAAATTCACTGAAAATAAATGGGGTATTTATTTGGAGTTACTGTTAAACAACACCAGAACAAAAAATGTTATAGATGTCACAAACTAGAGAAAAAAATTACTCGTGATTTATCTCGTCTAACTCGTGAATTTATTCTAACTAGTAACTTTTACTAAGTAACTCGTAATTTCTATGTGCAACTCGTCAATTTAATATGTAACTCGTGAATTTGATATATAACTTACAGTTTCAACTGTTGAACTCGTAAATTAGATTGTAACTCCTGAATTAGTTTTTAACTCGTAACTCGTGGTTCACTATATCACAAATGTAATTGATGATCCAGAAAATAATTTTCCTTTGTAGGAAGAAACGACAAGCAAATCAATTTTTTTTTGAGTGAAACTTAAAATTACAAAGAAACAAAAATGCTAAATATCAATAGATACAACTTCAGTTGATATTGATTTTAATGAACAACCAATACTTCACTGAAACTTTCTTGAATAAAAAAAAGATTACCACTTCATTTAATAACCTGTAAAAATTGAACAAGCTTAAATGAAAATTTTCTGAAAGTGAAAACACAAATTTATCAGGTTTATTTGCTTACATTTTTTAAATACTAATTTTAATTTAGGCTTAATGCTGAATATATAGGCAGCAACATTATGTTATTTAGTGTTTTTTCATATCAACTAAGCAATTTTCCGCAAAACAGCAAATTGGAAAAAAATGTGTTTTTTAAGATGTTCTTCTTTCAGGCATATTGCTTTAGCTAAAAGTATTATATAATAAATATAATAAGGATCAAAACACTATCTTTACATTGCAAAAATTATATCCACTTCATATTATGGTAATAGAAAGTAGAAAACGGGATGAATATCATACTCATAATCTTAGAAATGAGCCTACACTTGAAAATTGCAACACTATATGTAATTGTCAATTTTTTGCCCCGAAAACAAATTTTCTTCAGACTTCATATAAAAAAGACAGAAACATTTTCCTGATGCTTATGTTTAAATGAACTTTTATTAAGCCAATGACAATAAAAATTAAATATATTTTGAAATTAGTGAAAAAATATGAAATGTGAAATGTATAATGGTGGCTACATACCAACGTGATGAAGATCAGTACTTGAAGCATGTAAAATTGGGAACTTGCTTTCAATATCATCAACAGCCTCTTCTCCTTCATTGCCAAGTTTTATCAAAATAGATTTCCAATAAGTCCAATCTTTTTCTGGGCATTCTTCTTCTTTTTTAACCATACACTCGTATGCCTTTTCATAACATGTGTTAAAATCTAAGTCAATTGCCCCAATAACGCATTCTTTAAGGCCCAGTAGATTTCCAAACTTCCGCCATTCAGATAATCTTGTAGCTATTTGATAAAAAAGTTTGATGTTTTCTTCTGTAGCATCTAAAACAAGCAAAGTTAGTGAAATTGGTAAGAAAAACAACTCCATTTTTATTTATTGTATTGTCTTACATCTCAAATTATAAATTTTTCTATTTATTTTTTTCCCCTTCCTACGTATAGTAGTACTTCAGTAGTATCCTGTGGAAATTTGTGTAGTTTTTGTGCAGTTTTTGTGTAGTGTAGTTTTTGAGATATTTGAATTTCAAATCCACTAAACAAAAGAAACCAAGAAGCAGATTGAACTTTTTACAAATTTAGAGTTGTTGTATTTTTAATCGACTGACTCAAATAAGGTGATTTTTAGCAGATTTATTGACTTCCATCTGCTCTTTAAAATACATAAGTTTCAATATAAGTTGCACAAAAACGAATGGCAAAAGTACCTTTAAATTGAACAATTTCCATAAAACTTTCAGGAAGATAAAAACGTGAATTGATCTCAAAATCTCAGTTTCCCGTTAAAAAAGCAGGCAATAACAGTGAATTTTAATCATGGAACAATAATCATGCTAAGTACTTTTATTTTTTATTAAAGCAAATAAAGTTTACAAATTTTTTTTTTTTTTTTATACAGTGATTTGACACACAAATTTTTGATCAATGACGATAGAAAATATATTTTGTGTAAGAATAGGTCAAGGATTTAGAAATATTTTTCAATACAAAGTATTTGACTTCATATATAAAATATTGGTTAATATCGACTATAGTAAACAGATTCTAAAAGATGTTGATCTAATGTAATTTGCCCTTTTAATATATCCGACCGCAACCGACCGTAGCGCAATTGTAGAGTGCTCGCCTACGATGCTGGAAGTTGTGGGTTCAATCCCCAGCCGGGTCATCAGAAAGACTTTAAAAATGGTACTCGACGCTTCTCTGTTCGAGGATCGAGGGTCAGTGGGAAAAAACAGGGAGAAGAGTGGCGCCCACCCCACCGTAAGGTAGCAGCAATTGAAAATGGAACTTTCGGGTTGCCCTCGACGGCGGTCGACAAACTTACTTACTAATATATCTTACGAGAACAAAATGTTCGACATATTTAGAGCTTTACCACTGTTTTGCATTTAATATACAGATATCAATCTTCACGCACAAGTTCAGAAAAAAAAGATAAACAGATCCTGAAACAGTTGATATGGACAAGCGAAAGAATAAACAATCCAGCCCGAAGATATAGAACTCCTTGGCATAATTAAGTCAAATCACTATCAGGATTCGAAAAAACAATATAAACCTACCGATATCTCCATGATTTCTTTCCTCTTTAATTCGTTTGCTTGATGAATTGAACATTCCATTACTAGTTAGATGGTTGAATTATTTTTTTCTAAACATCTAAATATATAAACCTGTTTTATAAAAAAAAAATTATATCAGGAATTACAAAGTCTATTGTAAACCTTAAAGACTCCATACATATATTTAGACTCAAGACACCATTTTTTGTCGTCACAAAAAGACCGAAAATTGAAAAAAATTGGAAAATGACGTCATAATAACTACTGACGTGATCAAAATTTTAAAACAAATTTCCATGATAATTGTTTAAAGAGATATATACAATAAAATTTTCCGAAAGTTTTAAAAAAGTTGATTCAATAATCAAAAAATTATTGATGTTTACATTTTTTTAATTTTCCATTGAAAAAATGGGAAAGTCAATACCATGCTTGAACAAAACACTCATAATCTCTTTTTGAAAAGAGCTACCACCCTAAAATTTTCACAAAATATGTTTCATAAGATCTAGGGACGAATTTTTTTTTTCCATATTTGTGGGGGAATCCATCCCTCTCCCAGTATAAATAGGGTTAAATGTACAACTTCAAGTGAGATCATTTTTGTGAAACCCATATTGAAATTTAGTATTGTATAAAAGTAGCTAGAAGTAAACCCAACTAGTAATTTTCACTTTCTAGCATTTAGCAGATCATAAGTAAAGTAGTTCCAAATTTTGTAAAAAGCTCAATCTGCTTCTTGGTTTCTTTTGTTTAGCGGATTTGAAATGCAAATATCTCAAAAACTACACATAGAAAGTTGCTCAAATTTTCACAGAATACTCAGGACAAGATAGTCTTTCATTTCTGAAAGTTTGAATAGGGGTTAATATTTTGGCCAATATTTACATATTGAAGTTTTACCTTTAAAGTGTCACCTTACTTAATTGTTTCTCATATCAGTTTGTCCTTTTTCATACCAAAAGTCCTAATTGTTTTTATAGCCTGCAAAATAAGTGTCTAATTGCTGCATTTTATAATAAAAAACGTAAAAAACTCGCTAATTTGAAAATCTACTTGAAAATGTTAGGGGACAGACTTGAAAACAAGATTTCCGGCTTGTTTTCCGAATGCAAAACAAAAATGAAAATATAATGGTGATGGTGGTGGTAGCGCTTATTTTGACATGTTTCATCATTTATACATCAAATAGGAAACTTCTTGCTGTGTTTAATACTGTCTGAGTAAATATGTAAACTATAGAAAGAAATTTAGGCATTCAAATCCCTTTTTATGTTTTTTATTCAATAAAAAAGTGTATGTTTTAACAATACCGTGAATAATCATGCCAGTGTGTTTAAGTATTTAAAACCGCATCTAAATTAAACAAAGACTTCTTTAAAAGGGTACTAAAACTTTATTCTGTGAATGTAAACTCTATTTCTTCATTTCCAGCATTCTCGAAATTTGAATGGTAATACTGCCAGAAAAATAAATTGAAGAAATAGGAAGGAAAAAAGGTGCTAAATGTGTTACTTGACAAGAAAAATTGCTGAAACAGACTATTTAACGGTTAAGCTTTTTTTGTCCTGAATCCATCATGATGCTGTTTTAAAAGTAATCAAAAAGTTAGAATTTAGTTTCTCTTGAGAAAACACTAGAAAAAGTAATTATCTTAGAAAATTTCGGTCATTGCAACACTATTTACATCTGTCTAATACTCGGCTTTTTTAAACTTTTGTAATTCTGTGTAATGATGGCAAAATATGATCAATATTTTTTAAGTTAAGACTTGACCATAGAGACATTTTTTGAGCTATTAAATTTTTATGATATAGCAGGTTATGTAAAAAAATTGCAGCTTTTTTTTTGCTTTTACTAGACAGTATATATCCATATGAAAACTTAAACTTTTGAAAAAAAGCCAGTGTGTTCTTTTTTTTATTTATAATTTATATTTTTTAACAACATAAAAACAAATTCGAAAATTTCTTTATAAATGTAGAATAATCAATAATCTTTAATATAAGTATACCTCTTTGAAGAATAATAAGGAAGGAAAATAAGGAAAATAAATATATAGTTGAAAGATTTTTTAAATTAATTTTCTCATTTTATAAATACTGGAAAATAAATTATTGATCTGAACATGGTTTTTAAATCAAAAGTAAAGCACTGTAATGCAAATTTGAAATTAAATCTTTTTCTGCTAGGGCTAAAAAAAAAGATACAAAATTGATTTTCCTAATTGAAGATTCATTCATTCAAGTACTGAGTCGAACTTCAGTATCATGAATACTGTGAAGTTCTGAATAACATTCAGAGTATACTTTTTACTTGGACACTATAACACAGAAGAAGTTTTCCTTTGTCTCTCTTTCATAATTCAAAATGATTCAATTTTTATTAAAGGAACTTACTCATTTTTTTTGGCAAAAATAAATAATCCCTACCGAAACTTTGTCGAATGATAGATGACTATTTCAGTAGTATCCTGTGAAATTTTGAGCCAATTTCTATGTGTAGTTTTTGAGATATTTGTACCGCAAAAATCGCTAATAAAAAAAAAAGCAATTGAGGTTTTTAACAAAGTTTGGACTTATTTTACTGTTCGGCTGAACCAAATGAGGAAATATTTATTAGCTTGACTGGACTTGCGCTGCTCTTTGTAATACATTAATTCCAATATAGGTTTTCACAAAATGATTTCACATGAGTAAGCCCCTTTAATTAAAGAAAAAATTAAGATAAAATTTTAAGAAAATTTAAATTAAAGTTTTAAACTGCTTGTGCGAAATTTTCATATTATCTCATGTTATGTTAATGCCAATAATGAACTGGTTATAAAGCCAAAGCACGAAAAAAACTCAAAAGTTTTTTGTAAAGGATTTCAGGAGGGCGAAACTAAAAGGTTAATACACCTATTTACCGTAAGGAATCCGCCATTTTGAACTTTTTTATTAATAACTTATATTATTATAAATTTGGATTACTCGTTGAAAAATAAGCCTATAAGCAAATTTTCGTTATTTTTTAATCACTAGAAAAGAAGTTATGAGAATTTAAAAATATATATTTAGGGGGTAAAAAGAGACTGGTAACTATTAAGGGGGGTAAGAAAACTTCTTATGAGAGATTTGACCGTAATTTCGTGAAAATTAAACCTCTGTAATTTTTGATTTGATTGTCTAAAATTAATAAAATTTTGTGAGTGGACATATTTTTTGACGAGGATTCCAAATATTGCATTTATTTTTTCTGAAATTTAAGTTTGAAAATCCATAATGGTGGATGCTTACAGTAAATAGGTGTATACAATAAAATTACCAGTAAAGGCAGGAATTTTTGTTCATTTAATTTTCACTATATTATGACAGGACATAAAATATGTAACACATCGGATAAAAATTTAAGTATATAAACATTAGAGAATACAGTAAAGATTCACAGAAAAGAATTCGAATTTTAATCTACCATTTTTGTTGTTTACGTTACAGAATTTACGAAAATGATTACGTAGTGATCACGGAATCAAAGTTCTGAGAAAAGTTGCGCGTTCGACTTTTTGTAAGGGTTGTGACAAACTGATATTATAATAAGAACGTTTTATATTTTTTAAGTAAAAAAAAGCCTATAGCCTTTAGAATGAATGGTCTGGAAACTTTTTTTCATGAAATAATCACTTCGTTTCATTTAATTTTCCTGTCACAAGATTAATCGCGGTAAAAATATTCTTCTTTAATGAGAAAGAAATTAAAAATACCTCTCAGTAATTACAATTTAATTATTATAATCATTTTAAAAAACTTTTGCACTATGTTAGCGCATTAAGAATCCTTCGCAAAAGGCGATTTTCGCTGAAATGACCTATCTGTTTAAAATATTATGACCCTGATTGTACAAATAGTTGTTAATTCTTTTTCAGCATTTTATTAGAGAATCAGTGAAGTGATTTTAACACGCGATGTACAAAAGAAGTAATTTTTATCGAATTCCCTGTCATATAAATATTTATAAGTATTTAAGTCATTTAAATTAGATTTAAAATTTTCTTATTCATTCTTACATTTTACCTTTAAATTAGACTTCAATGTAATCTTTCTTCCTTAAGTATATGATCGCTTCAAGAAAGTTATAAGAAAATTAAAGCCAATAACTATGAAATTTACGTCTCTTATGCAAAAAATACTTTAATATTTTTAAAAAAAGTTTGTTTGCTTTCTGAAGGATAAGAGTTCTAAATAGAAGTGCAATTTGGTTTTAAGTATAACGTAAATGTGCTGCTTCATGAAAATATTTCACTTCTTAAATTTAGTAAAAAACCAAGGTAGAATGATAGTTGCTTAGTAGACTAATGACTATGACTAATCAAAAAAAACTTTTAATACAAAAATCGAGGTATACTTCAATTATAACAAAAAGCAATTACGTTGATCAAGTATTTACCATTTCTACCACGTAATAATAATTGCTAAAACTGTTGTTTTCGAAAGTAATTATAAAAAGGCATGTGATGTGATTTGATACCATGTGATTTGATACCTTGATACCTAGAAGAGCAAATGGTACGATCATCAACTGAATATACAATAATTATAAGTCACATGATAAAAACATTTTTTAACTGGTTCAAGGAAATGCGGTACGAACGTCATATGGTATGGTCGGTACCTAAACATATTGTAATGAGAGTGCAATAATTAACTAAGCTCTAATTAACTAAGTTTATGGTGTAAACAATCTGATTCTCACATGTTAAACTTGTTCCTTATAGGAAAACTACTCGTGTTCACTTGTATTCCCTTCGTGCTCACTCGTGTTTCCTCGCGTTTATTCCTGCTATAAGCAATATTTTCACTAAGCTCTGTTAGTATAACATGTTTCTTAACAAATTCAAGGAGGGGGATTACTTTGAACCTCTTTCGTCACTATATAAAGCGCCTATAAAGTGCTTATTATGTAGGAGGTTCTTTTTATTTAGCTCAAAATCAATTTCGATGCTGAAAAATATATTTCTTTTCAAAATGCAATAATTAACAACTACTGTATAGAAGAATTCGATTAAACTGAAATAAGGCTTTTTATGATACTTTATCTTGTTGAATAGATTCTCTATTAAGAAAAGTTAGTAACACTACGTATAATAACGATAAGAAAATGATTAGAATTCCATCAAAAACACGAAAATAACATACCAATATATTCTATATAGAGAGATATGCAGAAAGTTGGACAGAGGGGGATTTGAACCCACCACGACTTTGACAGTGGACTGGTAGTAGTAACACAAAGAAAGTAAAGCCCTTAAAATCAAAAAGTATTTGTACTCCGAACACTATTTTACCTATATTTTCATCTAGTATTCGTCGCTACAAACTGTATTGCTTTATGTATTCACAGAAAAAGGTTTATTTAGTAAAGATAGGTTTACTGTAACTACGGTAGTATTTAAGTAATATAAATACTTACTAAACTACATACTTTCTAAGTTACTGCATATTTTTTATAATATTGCATTAATAGTGTTAGAAGTTTTTTTAAACAACACCCTTTACTTATTTATACTGCCAATCATATCACAGCTACAAAAAACTGCAATTCCTTATATAGTGTAGGCAGTTAATTTATTATAAACATAATATAATTTCTTGAACTCTTCCTTGTAGTAGCTTAAAAGGAAATTAAACTATTATAAATTAAAAATATAATCAATTAAGCTCTACTAGTGCAAATAAACTCTACGAAGGTTAATCAAGCAAATTTATTGTTAATTTTTTTTTTTTACCAGACTCAGACAGAGCTACATATTTTTAATTCAAATACTAATATTTTTAAGATAGTTAGTGTGACCAAGAATCGAGTTTCCTTGTTATTACTTTTAAGCATTTGTTTATATAAGCAAATATAAGCAAGCTAAAACGAAACTAATTAGAATTCACTTCAGCTTTTTTCTATAACGTAACGTAGCGTAACGTTACACGGAGCATGCGTAGTTACTTTAATGCATGCTACTGTTCATGCTCCTTGATACATTCCATTAGGTAAGCTACAATAAGCTTAGTGAAAAACGTCTAACCGAAAAACTAATCGTAATCTTCACTTTTTTATTGTGTGTAATTATTATAACTTATTGGTTAAATAGATACAGAATAATCTTATTAAGACTGGGTCTTTTAGGTCCCGTGTAAGAATGGGGTAAGGGGGGGGATCAAAATTGCCTGCATGTTTATTTTAGCCATATCTCCTAAAGTCCTGATCAATAAGTCATGGAACTTAGCATAAGTATAGATGGGACCTTATACTTTATATCTTAAAAAAGAATTTGAGATGACGTCATCGTTTTTATCTATGACGTCATACTGAGTCGTGATTGTAGTATTTTTTTCAGAAAAAGAGTATGTGTAAAACATCAGTTTAAAATGAGATATAACATATAGTATAGCTGCAAATGATAAAAAACATATTTATCAATATCCTAAATAATATAAAAAAGGGTGTGGCTATAAGAAATTCTGTTAGGAGAATTTAAAAATCAATCAAATGTGATAAATGTTCACACTTTAGGCGATTCAGTAATTAAGTAAGTAATTATAATTATTGTAGCAACTTATTATTTATCTATTGACGAAAAATAACTAAAACTAGTAAAGAACATCAACAAATAAAAATTTCAGTAAAAAAAATCGAAAAAACAAAAAAGATCTCGTCTGTAATTTACTAAATCTAGTCTGTAAATTAACAAAACATTTTGCTACTAATTATGGTTATGAGTTTAGAACAATAATAAAATAACTATATTATATCATTGCCTATTTAGTCAAGATACAAAGAAGTACAAAATGTAGATTTGTAGAAGTTATTATGGTAGCTGTTCAGAAATGATATGCCGACAAAAAATATTTCGATTCAAAAGAAAAAACAAAATTTTCAAAGTCTGCAATAAAAGTACTGATGGAAAGTTAATTGAGGTTATTTAAAAGCTTTAAATACAGATGTTATAGTCACCATGATGTTTTCAGCTATAATAATATTTGGTCCATGCTCAGAATACACCTATTTACCGTAAGCTATCCGTTATTATGCTTCTTAAAACTTAGATTTCAGAAAAAATGAATGAGATATTTGAAATCGTCCTCACAACATAAGGCTAGTCTAAAAGTTTCATCTCTTAGCAAAAATCTGGAATTTTTCTTTTTTATAAATCTTTATTAGAATGTTAAAATAGTTCAAAAGTTCGAAGCGGATCCTTACTGTTAACACTCAAACACTTTAGACTCAAACACTTGAAACCACTTGCTATTCTTGTTTGTTTTTTGTTGTTTTTTGTTTCCTTATTTAAAGTTGATTTCATAACATACAAATAAGTCGTGAACATTCATATGTCGTAGCTGCATAATATGCTAACATTTATGTGCTAATTAAATTCAACTATGTATGATATCAATAAAAGTATAAGGAACATTTCATTAATCAACATAAACTTATCAATAAACTTTTTGCAATTTACGTATTCAATAAACTTAATAAACTTAATATATATTAAAATACTTTAGATATTACCAAGGTCTTTGATATAAATTTTACAAAGTACATGGACAATTTATAGGCCTCCAAGTCTTAATTGAATTTTTAAATACGATTAAACTAGCATCTTCTTGTATTTCTTTAGGTAAAATATCCCAAATTCTAGGAGCTATATAAGAGAAACTGTTTAATTCACACTTTGTTGATTTTACATATTCAGTTTTGAGATTAGAGTTTTTTCGCAAATTATAAGAAATTCTCCTCGGTTTAAAAACTTCCTCCATTATTGCAGGGGAAAGACCATTCTTAAACTTAAATACTTCTGTTGCAAGTAAATGTAAATTTCTTTCATGTATAGTTACAGCTTCATTGTTAAGGTTTAATGAAATTGCATTTCCTGGCGTTGGCTTTCATATTGTTATTATAAAATCATTCAAAAAGATTTTCACTACAAACTTCTAACTTTTTGATAAAGTCGCTACAAGTTTTTCCTAAAGTGTAAGCTTATAACTTGCAATATCATATCTTCAGAAAACAAAAATAAATCTCAATTAAATATATTAAATAATAAAGGACCTAATATTGAACCTTGAGGAACACCTGTTAAAATAGAAGACCATGAACTAAAAGAAGAACCAATTTTTGTTCTTTGTTTCTATTAGATAGATAGGTAGCTAGGAGAACTAAGGTAAAGTTAGCCCCACCTAACCCCACAGATATAAATAAAAAAGTATTTCAAACAATAAAATAATGTATCGAAATAAATCAATAAATTGATCTTTTGATCGTTATCAATATTAGTTTAA
>JAYJMI010373288.1:0-16626 GCA_036873855.1 Sarsia tubulosa
TTTTCAGCAATGAACTTTCATACATTTTTTCCAGCTGAGTTTATCAAACTAAAAGAATTTTAAACTGAAAGAAAATAATACCATTTCCAGAAGTACTATAATTTACGGCCTTCCTTAATGTCAAAACAAGTTCTCGGTAAACGGATTTATTTATTTTCGCGAATGGGCAATTTACAACTATTTAAAATATTCGCGAAAATTTATACTCGCAAAAATTACTACCCTTAGTTCACGTCGTTTTTTTCTATTCAGCCCCACGTGGCCGTCTCCAACGTTTTCTCAGAACTTGCTTATTGGTTATTTCTTATTTTTGTACGAAGTAAGGCATCCATAATGGCACAAAAATAACTTACTTCTTGAATTGATTGGTGGAACTTTCAACTCAATCTGACAATTAAAACAAAAGTGTCCTACACCTCCTCCGAGTGATTCAGGATAATTGAGAGAAGCAATATCACATATATCCCTACAATCATCGATAGTACAGTGAGCTGGATCACAAGATTCGATATCTGCATGTGTAAGTGGGACGAAGCATAACAGCAAAAGTATATATAAGATCATGATTGCAGTGAACCTATAAAGAAAGAAGGCTATGAATCATAAAGTATCTGTACCTACACGCTTGATAATTCACTTCGAATGCTGAAAATAATGCGAATGCTTCGAATCACCACACGTTTGACTTCGCCGAATTCTTTAATATCTCGTGGTGCGGCCTATTATAATTCCGTGAACATTTTTATTAGAAGCTGTTCTAATGATTTTTTTTATTTTGAAGTCTTTTAATTATACACTAACGGAAAGATAATAAGGTAATATAACACATTTTATAAGAACTTTACTTTATATTGAATATTAATAAATAAAGTAACCAGAAGTAAATACATTATTTGGTAAATAAACACAAGATATTAAAATGTTTAAAAACTAAAACATCTTTAACATCTATTTAACATCATTGCTTCTTCGTAATACGTCATTATACCTGGAATTTTAGTTTGTTTTACATGAGTAATGAATGCATTTAATTTTTTTATATTTAGTTTTTTGAAACTGCATAGCTGTTGTTTTAGTATGAAAAAGGTTACGAAAAAATATCTTCTTCGCTTGTCCTCCATGATCCAATGTACATTTATTTCCAATAAAAAAACGTCCCTGATAGAGAAGGACACCTTTTTCATTTGGTCTGTAAAATCCACAAAAATCAAATAAAAATCTACCAAAGTTAACTTTATCATCGATGACCATAAATTTAGAAGAAGAAAAAAACCTAAAACCAGTAAAAGTTCCTGCGTACGTCAGGTCATTTTCCTGCTTATGTCAGCTTTTTGAAAGGAAACTTTTGTAATAAACCAATCAATGCGAAGGATAGCTCTATTAATGCACTATCGAAAAATGTTCAATGACTGCGCTATACAGAGTAACTTACCAAACTTTTAAGTTTTAGCTGAACATTGATACAAAAAAATACAGTTAAAACTACTTATAAAAAGTCGAATACTACGTTTCCATTTCATCTAACAAAAAAACTAAAAAAACACAAACCTTATCGTTTTTCCTTGTGGTTATGAATGGGAAACGTGAATGAAAAAGTGTTTTTATCTAAATGCTTATTGATATATTCTAATATCAGTGACAGTTACTCAGGTGATAACACTTTCTTTCATTAAAATTTCATCTGTAGCTAGATAATTAATTTTCCTTTTTGTATAATGTTGATATTCATAGATGAAGTTTACTCGATGGATCTTACACTCGTATATTATAAATGAAACTTTTTATTTGTTTTGTTTGAATTAAACATTTCTTCTTTCATAGTTTCCTGATTGCGCCTTATTGGTTCTGAAGTAGATTTCATTAAGAGGTAACCCCTAACTCTTTGTGACAAATTCATTTTACCATCAAACGTTTCCTACATAAGTCCAGTCTGAATTTCTTTACAAATATTTATTTTCAGGACCAGAATGCTTTTTTAGAGAGGGTTTTCTGTTCTTTTCTCTTTTGGTTTTCATTAAAAAAGTTTTTCAAATTTCAATTCAAATGCTTAACTTGAATTCGACTCGAAAGTAGATCAATGCTTTTAAATGACGTCAGCGGGTGATGTAGATATTTTTGGGCAAATTATATAAGTGCAATAGACTTTTCTTGCAAAAAACGATCATAAATGGTATTGTTTATCAGGGTGAAAGACATAAGCCTATATCTGAATTTAAAAATTCAGGAAAATGCAAAAAATACACCTCCTTTAGCTTAAGAATCCGCCATTTTAAACTTTTTTAGTATTGCTTTTGATAAAAATTTAACTACGTATTCGGGTTCCTCGTCGAAATTTAAGCTTATAAAGTGTATACTGTATCGACAAAAAATGTAAAAATTTTGGCAAAAGTCTTATCTGTGTTTAGCGTAAGTTGAATACACGTAGGTATAGATTATGGTATTAAAAATTCAAGATGATAGCCGAAGATTATCATAGTAGTTTTAGTATTAACCAATCAGATTACAAGAAACCATGATTTCATCACAGGCAAAAATATTATGGTAAACCGAGGGTCAAAATAATTTACGGAAATCTTCCATTCTTTTTTAAAAAATAGGTTTTTCTGCATCTAAAATTAGCTACAATATCTCAAAATGATCATTTAAAAACAAAAACGTAAAGAAAATTTATATAAAAAATCCTTCGTAAAAAAAACATAGAAGTAGAAGTGTCATGTTTTTCTTATTTGCTAAAAACAAACACATATAAGGAAATACATTGCTTGGAAATTTTAAAGGAAATAAGTAAAAAGAAAGAAAATATTCGAAAAGTAAAGCACCTGATTGGTAGAAAAGTAAAGCACCTGATTGGTAGAGACAAATGACACTTCCACTTCAAGATTGAATTTAAAAATATAGAAAAATTCATTCCGCAATTAAAAATATTTACATATAAAATTAAATTAATTTATAAAATATTTGTCCAAAATAAAGACAATTTTCTAAATCCAGCCTCGCCATAAAAGCTGACGGTGCCACTTCTTTAAACTTGAGATTGGAAGGGAATTATATTCTATATTATTTTGTTCGAATATTTAAATTGGAAAGTTAGGAGTACGAGCGAGCTTCAAATCTACACTCTCTATTTTACTGTAGATGAATAATGGGAAGGTGAAATCTCCTTACCCTCACCCTGACCCCTCAGTAAACTATATACATTGCCTAAACTCAGAATTTTAAGAACGTAAAATAACAATAAGACAATGTAAAGTTATTTTAATTAGCGAGTGCGGATTTGAAGGTCGCTCTATATGATGTTAGTCAAGAAATTTGTACCAATTTAAAACCATCAATTTAAAACCATTACGTTTCAAAGAAAGTATTTAGCGAACAAACTTATTTTTTATCACAGCGTGTAGGGTAATCCGTAAATTATTTTTGTTACTTGTCTAAATTTTCATGTTTAATAAGGTAGTAAAAAAAAACTTATTTCAATTGTCTACTTTTTCTTTTCCAACGAACTATTCACCTCTTTAAATATAGCCTCGATTTCATTATGATCTAATGGTGGGCTTTTAGATATTGGGGTACTTTGGGAATCATTTGTTTTACTTCTTTCTTCTAAAATGTCGAGATTGTCGACTGAATAGTTTCGCCCTTCCAGTATTTTTGCACCGGTATTGTTAAAGGGGGAAGTTGATATTCGAGAGTTGCTTCTACTTCGCAATGGTGTTACATATCGACTGTTACTTCGACTCGCACCTAGTAAACAAATACAACACATTAAACTAATACCACGAATTTCTCATCATCAAAAATCGTTCTTCTGTTTGGTTACCGTTAGGGGTGGAAATTTTCGCGGGATTTATTTTCGCGAAATGGCAATTTTAACTTTAATTTCGCGAACGAGCGTTTAATGAAATACATGTATATCAGTTTTGTCTGCACTTTTGATAACGTTCATTGGTTAAGTTATTAACTTAGTTTTAACCATGTTAAACTTACAATCAGTACCTTTCAAGTTAAAATTGTTAACATTTTCACAATTTTCTTATTAATTTTTAAAAATTAGAAATTTAGATAATATTCGCGAACTTATTTTCGCATATGAGCAATTTACAAATATTTCACGGAACTCATTTTCGCGAAGTCGTTAAAAATTCGCGAAAATTAATACCCTAAGGTAATATATAGGTAATTAATACCCCTTTAACTTCATACAAAGAAAACATGAACAGAACAGGTCACGAGGAAAAGCTATTATGATATTATATCTACTAACTTACTGTCTGACAGAACTAAAATTAATAGCAGCAAAGCTGGGTGCCAATGTGAAATTGAAAGTTGTAAATTTTTTTATTGTTTAGAAAAGAGTCTACCGTAGAAGCAGTTGTATTCACTTGCATATAACGTTCTAATAAATATGTGTTACCTGGTGTATTGAAACGACTACCTATATTAGAGTTTGGTCGACTTCGTCTTAAGTTCACAGAAGTTCCAGAGTTACATCGACTACGATTTAATGTGAACCCTCCTTTACCGTCGATAGGTGACGTCAGAACTGAAGATGATTGGTCACCGCCAAACATGCTCAAATTTAAACGGTCGAGTCGCAAGTCACGTTCGTCGAAGTCGAATGAAGCCCTTTGATATGCAGAGTATCTGTCTTTAGATTCTTGTCTGTGAAGTGTGTAAGTTGTCATAAGCTCTTCTTTACCTTTCATTTTTACTTGACCTCTCATTTTAAATCTGAACTCGCTAACGGAGTCTTTTTCTTCAAGCAACCTATTAATAATATTTTAAGTAAACGAACTTGTTAATTTTTATTCTAAAAGGAGGAACATGAATAGAGAATTATTAGAATGATCAGCACAAACTTTCAGAAATTTCTAAAATAAATTTAGATTTAATAATCTGACTTACTGATATGTATCTTCCGTCAAATTAATGAATCCTTTTAAACCGGTTGTTTCTGTTCGACTAGTAAGATTCACCGAGTTACCAAATAAGCAATAACGTGGCATTCGTTGTCCAATAACCCCTGCAACAACTTCTCCTGAATGGATACCAAATGTCACACTGATGTTTTTACCTTTAACAGAAAGTTCGTTAGCCGCGTCCATCATATCCAATGCTAAAGTGCATATCACTTGCGCATGGTTAGAACAGCGTACAGGTAGACCACTTGCCGTCATGTATTTATCACCAATTGTTTCAACCTAACAAAATAAAGTAGAATAAAGTAAAACATAAAACCATTGCTACTCAAAATAACTGAGCCTTGAAAATATGAATATTTATATTCTCTTTTTCCTTATTTTAATTTTACTAGTTTGAATTTAGGTTTATATTTATTTTTACATCGACCATATTCGCTTTCACCATTAAGTAAATTCTCATATTGGGAAATTCCCCAAATGAAATGATCATAGATAAACGTTAGAAAATGAGCGCTATATAAATTTCTGATTGAGAATATAAACATTGAGAAACATTTTCGACAATCTAGGGAAAATGATAATTGCAAAAAAATTGCATTGTCTTCACATTTGTAACAGTTCTGACTATTAGTTTGGAAAAAAGTTATTTATAAATCGAGTCACTGTGTCATTCACGTTAACCAATCAGATGACATAACTTTATTTGTAGCAATTTTAATATTGTTTTTGTTTATTAATACGCGTCACTTTCAAATATAAAGACATTATGAATAAATTATATGCACAAACATAGTGGATGAATTATATATTACCTTATAAACATATATATCCAACATACCCACCAGCATATCAAACTTTGTATACAATCGATTTAACATATTTACAATGTCAAAAGGATCTAAACCTTCGCACAAAGCAGTAAAATCGACAATACCACTAAACATAAGTGTTACAGATTCAAATTTCTCTGTTGGCACTGGCTTGTTGTTCTTTAAATCATTTGCAATGGAGCTGGGTAAAACAGCAAATAGCAATCGATTAAATATAGTTGTTTCTTCTTCAAGTTCAGTATGGATTTTTTGTAAATGATCACTAACAATACCAAGTTGCTGTGTAAGCTCTAATTCACGTTGAAAGTTTTCTGATAACAAGACCAAATCACGTGTAGCGTCATGAATCGGTATATCACTTAAACATAATCCTTTATTTCTCATGTCCTCAATGTTGCTAACACTCGGCGAGCATAAAAATAACATGGCGTCAGCATCTTCTAAGAAAATCATTTGACCCTTTAATCGTAAGTTTGTTCGTCTAGGGGTAGTATCGTTCGATGACTGTATTTGGATAATAGAAGGACCTGCCTTAACTACATCTTTCAGGGAGGTTAATACAAATGCATTGTTTAATCGAGAATAAATTGATTCAAAATCGAAATAAATTTGTGGTCTTGATAAAGAAAAGAAGTCTGTAACTAAAGTATTTTTTGCCGAGTTAGTCTTTGCATCTGTTGTTATATCTTTTAAAACTCGACGTAGCGTGGAACCAATTTGTATGAGTTTCATGTTTCTATCAAATACTATATGAAATGGAAACGCTTTGCAGAATTCTAAAGGAGAAACTTTAGGTTCATTTGCACGTGGTATGAGATCACGTGACGATGCAATGGATTTCGGGAACATTAAATGCGATTGATCCACATCTTCTGTAGCCACTAAAAACTTAAAAGCATCTGTGTCTAATATCGTTTCTACAGTCACGTCTAAATCAAACAGCACTTTAGCAGCCATTTTGATAATACCTTTAGTGACATACTCGAGCTGTAGCTGTCTGTCGCTGTAATAATTCACGCTGATAGAACGTTGCATATTATCATGCTTCACACGAAACGTTGGCAACTTCACACCAGCGAATGTAGATGAAAGGTGGTCGTGCAGGGAATCAATGTTTGTTAGAAAGTCATATAAATTACCGCCAAGAGCTTTCAATAACTTCCCATGTTTAGATGATAAACAATGAGTGAAGTAACTTTCACCAAAATTCTCCTGAAGCTCTTCAAGTTCGATATCTTAAAATATTAAAAAATAGAAAAATTTGATTAATAGGATATAACTAATGTCTTAACGAAATTGGCGCCAATGACCTGAAGTACAAAGGTTAACAGAGGTAAAGCTTTCTGAAGGAAAGGAAATTTAATTACTGTGTAACGAAAAAATTATTATTAGGGTCAACGATTTTGTAAAAATAAAATATTGAAAGCGTAAAACACAGCTTTATTCTGGTGAACTTACCAAGATAATGGAATGTAGACACTGATGATATTTAAATGGATTTTTAGTGTACCTGCTATAATAAAAGATAAGAGAATGACGATGTAAATAAATACCTAATAAGTCACATGCGACATCCATTAAATCAGAAATCATGTTGTCATCATAAACTGTCCCCTCATCAAAACTTTCCTCGTAGAAATTTGCATTCATTCTATAAAGAAATATTTCGATTATGATCGTAATTTGTTTTTATAAATAGTCTAAGGGAATGATATGAAACAATTATAGCTAATTTAAAGAAGATAATTGAGAAAAATATAAAATGAGGTGTAATAGACGATATTGCTGTTATTTACATGTGCTTTAAAAACTGATGCATTGTGGGGTTGTCTGGGGTATCATTAAATTTTTCATTCGTTACGAGAATACAGAATTGTATAACCATTACCAACGTTTAATGGTATTTTACTCTTAAGATGTCCCAGACACTCTCATAATATAAGCGCATGTAAATAACATCAATATCGTCTTTTCCTCATTTAGCTGACAGAATATTTTTTCAGTGTAGTGATTCAATTTTAATGTAGCTATATAATAGAGAAATAACAAAAAGTAAAAGAAAGAATAAACTACTAATGAAAACGAGGGCAAATGGCTTTATCACCATTTCTTTGATATTTAATTGAACATTTTGAAAAACTTATAAATCTTACTTGACTTCTTCCCATAATGTATCTCCATAAGTATGAATGAAGTAATGTTCGAATGCTCGATTGAAGAATCCATACTAGAAAATAACAGAAAACAATAGGATTTAAAAGTTGGTTGGTTGATAGAGCTCTGATTTATTTTGACAAAAACGAGAAAGGCAATGGGATCGAAGTGGCCTTAAAGAGGCACTGTCTCAGAATTTTTTATTTATTTACAATTTAGATTACTGCACCACTTTCCTATTACCTATACGATGACAGGTAAGTTATAAAACATCATTCAATCAATTGCATAAAATCATTGACGATTAGTTTTTTGGTTTCCAAAACAATAAAGATTTAATTTTTCTTTTTACCGTGTAGCCAAAACTTTTTGGAATCGAGAGATGAAATTTAAACTGGTTATAAATAGCTTTATATTCTCTTTGCAATGTGCTGAATGCTTTTATAAATACAAAAATATTTCTGAGCCGTACATAAAAATTCTGTAGCTCAGCTCTATCATTTTGAGGGAATCATCATTTATTAGACATTTTCACTTTAGCAAAAAAAAACCTTTAAATATTTTAGGGCAGATGAACAAAACTTTCCTGATGTTATCAAGGACTTTTCTACAGATCTAACTTCAAACAATCAGCATAATTACTTACCATATTGAGACTTGGGTATTACTTGATTACTGAACTATTTATTCTACAACCATTCTGTTCCACTGAATACAAATCTTTCTGAACTTTATTCTTTTTAAAAATAATATGTGATCAAAATAAATGACAAATTTTGCAAGAGAAAATAATAAAAATTCATGAAACTGGTTCAAACAGTAAATATTTTTATTTTTATTTGCAGTACTGTAGCACTTACCATTTGATAGCAGTTGCTTCACTAACTCAAGGGATAAATTGGCATCTATAATGAAATGCCTTCTATAATTGTGACCGTATCGTGCAGAACATATAAGCAGGAGTGAAAAAATATTAAAGATCTTCAATTAAACAAACTTTAAAAACATCAACAATGATACTGTATAAACCATTGACTTGACTTATTTAGAAGAAACTGTAGAATACAAAACTATGCAGATGCATTATTCATAGTACAAAATTTGAAAAGTAACAAGTGATATGTTTTTCGCACAAAAAAAACAACTTTTTGAACTGATGATGCAGCAAATGAGCATAGTTATAAAGATAACCCAGAATTAAATAGTAAACTTTATACTATTATCTTACATTGAATTGGTACTTTTAGCAAGGGACATCATTTAAAAATGATGTATCTCCATTCTACAAAGGTTAACAATTTAAAGTAAAATAAAAATTGAATCAAGAAAATTCTGAATTGAGTAAAAAATCATTATAACTTGGTTAAAGATCAGCTAAATAAACCAACTATAACAGGAGCAATTAAAATGAGTTTTTCAGTCAAACTATGTTAGATAAAAACATGTGATATATATCATGTTTTTATCTAACATAGTTTGACTGATTCATCAGTCGATGTTAAATATAGTATACCTCATTCTAATTGCTCCTGTTATAGTTGTTTTATTTAGCTGATCTTTAACCAAGTTATAATGATTTTTTTGTATACAAAATAATTGCTATTGACAAAATAATGTAAAGGAAACCAATTCAACATATGAACTAACGCATTATAGAAGAATATAAAGAACAAACAATAAATTTAACAAAAGTGGTCTTTGCATAAAAGTGAACTTTTCACTCCTGTTTGAGAAAAATAAGAATTTTCAGTATGTGTCAAAAATATGATCTGAACTTTTTGAAAAGACAATCTTTGCAGTTATTCTATTAATAGCCTTAACTAAGAATGGGTGGATTTCTGAATGGTACACCATAACAACAACAACAACAAGTGAAATATTTTTTATCAATTTTAAAAGCACAATCTTAATCTCAAATAAATTAAACATAATATGTACAAACCCATGATTGAAACAATAATTTTATTTACAATTTAATAATTTAACAACTTTACAACTAGTTTACACTATTTGTCAAGGGCAACAGAACAGACAAAAGGGTTCCAAAAGTATCCTTGCAGTACACTAATTTCATAAAAAGTAACCAACATCCAGGGACGTTCTGACTGGAAAAATGAAAGAATATAAATAGCATAAATATAAAACAATTTCAAAACCAGCAGTAAAACATACATAAGGGTCGTTAGACAGTACAGAAGGACAACTGGAAAATTACCTTTCTTGTCTAAAAACTTTCTTTTGTTTTCTTCTAAATACTTCCAGACTACTGTTAAAATACCTTACGTTTCAGCACTGATGCTTAAATATAAAATTGTACAAAAAATGAATGGCAGAATTAACTATAAATCATGAGAAATCTTTAGAAATAATGTCAACTTTTGATACTATTTTACATAAACAAGAAGAAACTTTTGACACCATGAAACTATACTACTAATTAACACAAGAATTTTACAAAGAAAAATGGACTTGGTCACTTTATAGTGCATTCAGAACACTAGAACTTATAATAGAATACAAAAAAATCAAAAAAAAGTAACAATCTATGAAAAGAAGTGTCTTATACAGACAAATCTGAATTTACTTACAGGACCAATTAGCAAAGCAAAACCGAGGGTCCTAAATCAAAAAGCTACAATAAACAGTGAGTATCTGAGCAAAAAGCATATAGCACAGTTTTGTGCAAAACTATAGGCTATTGTGCTTGTTACTGCTAATCAAAGTGTTGGAAATAGTATATATCCTATGCTTCTCTTTGATTTTGATTTAGTTTGTTCACTTTTTTTTCAAGACCAAGTTTTTCTCTCAGTTTTGATTGCAACAATGTATGCTCCAACACTCCAATTTGAACTTCCATTTCAACAGTTTCCTGTTGTAACTTAGATAACGCTTGCTTAATTCGAACCAATGGACCAGAATCAGTCATGTTTGTGCCTCGCTCATCCATCTGTTGTTTAACTTGCTCTAACTCTTCAGTTATATGTGACAAAGCTTGTGTTAATTCAGTCACTCCGCCATTACTTTGATTATATTTCTCTTGAATAACAGCAAGTTTGTCTTGATTACCTCGATATTCTTGAACTTTACCTTCTAACTGGCTATTGATATATTTCTCACGACTGGCAACTTTTTCCAGTGTTTTACTTACTTCTTGGTGTAACTTATCAAGCTGTGTCTGAGTATCTTGTAATGTTTGATTAATTCCATTACTATACTGTTGCATCTGTTCATAATGGCTCCTCCAATCTTTATTATCGGCTCGAATATGAACTTTTAACATAGGGAGAACACGTTCAATCTCCAGTTTCCATTCGTTTACATCGACATTTGACTCTAACATAGACTCAGGTTTTGAGCTACTAAATTCATTCATATAAGATTGTTGTTTTAATCCTGCAAGATCTAGAAAACTTTCTTCTTCTTCAACTTCATCTTCTACTTCTTCAGCTAGTTCTTCATTTAATTTATCCATCGTCAACTCTGAATCGTCTTCAATCACATTTTCTTCCGTTTCTTCCTCTTCAACATATTCAGGACGACTCCACGAAAACCTCTGTGCTTTTAATGCTTCATCTGAAAGCTGGTTAAGCAAATAAATAACATGTTCCCCATTACCTGATTTTAGTTTTGCAGGTGGGAAATCAACTGTAATACTTAAAGATCTTGCTTGGTTTAATATTTCAGATATAGTTGCATTAGGATCGTCATACTCCTGAGGACGATCAAAAGATTTGTTGCATTTATTCAACAGCCAGGCAACAATGTTTGTAAATGCAAAGTATTGTTCTCCAGGATTTGTAGCAATAGCAAAATAATGCCGAGAAAACTGATGGAATCCCCAACCACGACAAAATTCTTTTTCATAACCAAGTAGCTTTAATTTATCGAGAAACTCTTCCATTTGTATGAACGTGTTCAAATATGACACTCCAGGAGCTGAGTCAGTTTCTTCCTCAGCCATTTTATAATTTTTTTTTTACTTATTACTAAAAATAAAAAACAAGGAAAATTATTAAATTGAAACTAGCTTTATTTGTACTTAAAGTAGATGAGCAAAATTGCAACACAATTTAAATACCAGATATTTAGTTATTACTTTAAAATCATAACAGAAAAAAATATAAATATTTAAAAAATAAAACATTTGACCTCACAATGACCAGAATTTGTTAGGCATTCTTTAATTTAAAATATCACTAGTTGTTAACTCAAACCTGACACTTTACAAGAGCAGTTTACAGGCAAATAATTATTAAATTCTGACTATTTTTGTTTGCTTTTTATACTTTAAACACTGCATGTGTTTTGTCTAAATACCTAATATACAACAAGACAATAAAACTAAACTTTTATTATTACTCAATTAGCGGGCATTCACTGGTCATTAACGTCATTTTTGCGGGCATAAATAAGAATTTAGCGGGCATTAATAACATTTATGCCTGCATTACATTGCAGTGTCTTCATACAAGAAATAAAAATGTATGGAATGTCAGTTTCGAACATCGTAACCAAAACAAAGTAATAAGAAAAATAGTTTGAATTTAGTAATAATGGTAATAACGCTGTTTTTGCTGTGCATTATAGATATTTGCCGCCCTAATTTTTCATTTATGGCCCTTCGATGCTACATAAATTACATCAGCAATAAATTACATAAATTACATCAGCAATAAATTACATTAGCGCTGATGTAATTTACCATAAATCAGCCCTCGAAATTTAGGTTGGCATTCGGCAAAAGTTGACCTAAAGCCGACCTTAAAAAAACATTGCTGACCTAAAATAGCACAAAATGCTGACCTATAAAAGTATGAATTTCAAGAGCTGCAGTATTTGGACATGTTCAAAAAAGATAGGCATTAAAAACATTGTGGGCATTGAAAAAATCATAAAATATCTTGAAGAATAAATGAGTTTTCAAGCTAGTTTTCCATCAAAATATTGATAATAAGGTAACCAAACATTTCTAAAAAAATATTTCTAAAAATATTTGATTTTGGCAAGGATATACTATTAATACTGTAGGTAACTTTGTTACATTTTGCTCATTTTATTTGCTAAAAGAATATAATTTTGATTAAAACACTAGAATAAATCAGGCAAGTAAGGTAATGCCAAATTTGGTAAGAAATTTGATATAGGTAACCACTGTTTCCTTTCAACAAATGTGGATTTAAATTGCCTAAAAAACTTTAATACAAATAGTAAAGTTTTTCAGATGTTTCAGGTATTACTTAATTGTGCCATGAAATTATTGTGTCAGATTATTTTTACAAGAGAATAGATAAAACTGTAACACAACAAAACTAGCTCATTATCATGTTTGTATTTATCTATACTCTCAATTTAAATAAGTTTAATATGAAACAAGAAAAATTGACTAGTGGACTAGTGGACTCCCGGTATTTATTTTTTAGATAAATGGGAAAATCTAATGAACAAATAAAATTTGCCTCACTTGCCCAAAACGAGATTTTTAGAAATATAGGAATAGTGTTATTTTTTAAATAGAAAAATCTAAGGAATGGATCTGGAGATACAGGGCAAATGTCCATTTTTGGTCCAAATTTGCCTCGCTTGCCCAAAAAAAGTATTTTCGGAAAAACAAGAATAGTGTCATTTTGTACCTCTTATTATGCTCTAACATAATATACAAAACTAGAAAAATCTAATGAAAGTATCTTGATATACAGGGCAAAATGTCTATTTTGGGGCCAAATTTGCGCCATTTACAGTACCCCAATTTTGAGAAAACGAGAATTTTCCAGAAAAATCCGGCTCCGTCAGTTTTTAGCCATTGTGGATGCCTAACATCATGTAAAAAATCAGAAAAAAATAATGAGGCAATTCTGAGATACAGGGCAAAATGTCTATTTTAGGCCAAAATTTGACCCATTTATCCGGATTTTGGGAAAACGTGAATTTTCATGAAAAATCTGGCTCTGTCAGTTTTTAGCCATTATGGACGCCTAACATTATGCAAAAAGTCAGAAAAAAATAACGAGCCAATTCAGAGAACAGTTGGTAACAGACAAACAGACGAACGGACGAACAAACGGACAAGCCTGAATTTATAGGACTCTGTCGGCCAAAGCCGGTAGTCCAAAAATAACTTTTGGTTTCCAAAGGACTATGTGTAATCTTCATACAAGAATTCGATAAAAGTTTAACAACTATTATTAAAAGGATTCTGAGGTGGCAACACAAGTTAGGCTCAGATTAAAGAGCTTCAAAATTTATGAAAAATGCTTTTTATTTCATGATAAGATCTTCTTTCGTTCTCGAGTTATGAGAGTTTAAGCATTTTCAGCATTTGGCTTTCAAGTGGTTTATATGACGTCATAGATAGCAAGCTTGGTTTCTGAAAACGATTGCGATTACGAAATCTAATTTAAAATCTATTTAGATGTATAGGACTTGTTATAAGGGATGGATTACCAGTGGACTCCCGGTAAAAAAAAATTTTTTTGATAAGAAAATGTCAATTATTAAATTACAACAAGAATTTTTCTAAAAAATATGGCTCCATCATTTTCTACATTTACGAAAACTGATGAACGGTTCCCGAGATAACGGTTACGTAGTAAATTTTGACCTTTTGACCGCAGTTATGTGCAAACAAAATTTTTCAGAACCATCACACTTATTTCAATTTACTTACCGTATACTTGTCTCTAACTTTGTAAAAAAAAATTAAAAAATCTGATAAACGAATCTTGAGATATATTTAAGAAAGACTAATTTCGGCACAAATTTGACCTTTTGACCCTGTTTCAATGGAAACAAGAATTGTTTTAAAAAATCCGGTTCTGTCACTATTCTACATTTATAACCCTTTTTACAAAAAATCACGCAAAAAATCAGAGAAAATTGATGAACGGTTCCAGAGATAACTGGGTTATGTAGTAAATTTTGACCTTTTGACCCCAGTTAGGCGCAAACAAGAATTTTCAAAATCATCACACTTATGTCAGTTTATACCTTATACTTTCCTTTAACTTTGTGCAAAAAAATTAAAAAAATCTGATGAACGTATCTTGAGATACTGTATATTTAAAAAATACCAATTTTGGCCCAAATTTGACATTTTGACCCTGTTTCCATGGAAACGAGAATTTTTCTAAAAAACCCGGCTCCGCCACTTTTCTACATTTATGACCCTTTAATGCGTTCTGCACGCACGTACGCAAGGACAGGCCTGAATTTATAGGACTCCAGGGGTCGAAATAAAGGCCAGCTACTGGCTAAAGCCGGTTAAATGAAATAAAGGCCACCTATATAATTTGAAGAAAAACTTAATTTAGCCAGCTATATTACTACTAATTTTCATCCAAACTTTTCAGTGAATGGTAGAATGGTATGACATTTATTGTATTTTGAGCTAGAAATAGGCAAAAAAAATCAGGGCTTAGAGTGCCCCCTAAACCCCCTGTTGTAATTAAAAAGCACTACAGTGATTCTAATAAAACAGCCGTCTATATTAAAAAGTCTTATTTCGACCCCTGGACTCCTGTCGGCAAAGCCGGGAGTCCAAAAATCAAGATATTTATTAGAATTAGAATTATTGCTATTGGCTGTGTTGTTACATATCTTCAACTTCAGTTTAAAACTACTGGATATAGGAGAATCTTTATTGTCTTACTGTACTGTACCTTATTAAAAATAGTAAAACAGTTTGGTTTTGTGGCATAGATAGGGACCGCAAGGGAGATCTGGCCTTTTGGCTTGTTTTGTGTCATCCCTGCTGACATAGTATTAATACCTGCACGCTTTTACCATGGCAGGATGATACAAAGCTTAGCTAAAGGTACAACTTCAAGTGATTTTGGCCAAAAAGTTAACCCGCTATTCAAACTTTTAGAAATGAAAGATTACCATCTCCTGCTGAGTATCCTGTGAAAATTTGAGCAACTTTTTAGCTATGTGTAGTTTCTGAGATATTTGTATTTCAAATTCGGTTAAACAATAGGATTGAAGAAGCAATCAATTAAGCTTTTATACAAAGTTTGGAATTATGTTGCTTATGATCTGCTAAATACCAGGAAGTTTACCAGTTTGGTTTACTTCTCTTTTTTTAGATTACAAAATTTCAAAATAGGTTTCACAAAAATGATCTTGCTTGAAGTTGGGGTACCTTTAACTTTTGCTGCTACAGTTTTCTTCCTCAAATTATACTGCCACTCTTGACGTTTCAAGGAGGGAAGCGAGAGTGGAGTTAATGAAACGTCATATTGACGTTTTGTGTGTGGAATTTTGTTGTTCAGTGTTTGAATCTGTTGGGTGATATGAAGATACTTTTTTAATAATTTCAATCTCTTCAACAAGAAAAACACAGAAATGGTTTATAATTTATACAATCTTGGAAATTAAAATCACCTTTTACTGTCCAACAAACAATTTCAAGATGCAAAAATTTTCCTTGACTTTCTCAGTTCTTTCTTGGTCTTTTTGTGTGTGTTTTGTTTCTGTTTTTTATTTTCAGATTTATTTTTGTAAATACCGTCACTACAAAACAAAAAAGACCAATATTGTTAGACCGACGACTTAATATTTTTGGGCCGTCTTAAATTCCCGTTCGCTTCACGATATTCTTTTGCCAAAACCTCGTTGCCAGATGATTTCATTCCGGATAATATACTTCCGAATTAGTAGTTCAGTAACAAATGTTGTATTTAGTTACAAACGGTTAATATTGTACCTAACAAGTTTGTTTATTATTG
>JAYJMI010374399.1:0-16620 GCA_036873855.1 Sarsia tubulosa
TGAGCATCCTTTATAAATTTTAATTAAGAAGAACAATGAAATATTCTGAATAACAGCTATAAAATATGATTTTGTTTAGCAATAACTAGAGAAAAAAAAGGATATGTGGAAAGAAATTTTCAGGTTTAATTAAAGTCAGTATGATCTTTCTACTAGACTATTAAAAGATTTTGCGGTGATGTACTTTTAATTTAAATAGATTGAAGATTAATGTTAGGGATCCTTCATTGGCTACTTTTAATTTGATCAAGTATTAGTATATTTGATTAAATAATTTCGTTATTAATAAATAGGATGAATAAACAGGGACTTACAACAAATCAAGCAAAGATTGGAATAATAAATAAAGTTGTCATGAATCACTTTTGCTCTTGTAGAATATCATTTTTAACTCGAGATACAATTGCTGCTTCCATCTCTTTAAAATAATCGCCCATGGCTAAAAGACAATAAAATTACAATAACTTAATTATATTGCCCAGGTAAAAAATGGGAAAAATTTCACTTTAGCGGTGAAAAAACTTCTCTGCTAATTTTATATGTAAAAACTACTATGGATCAAGAATAAAGATGGTTTTAAGAATGGGGAGGCGGCGTTAACTAAGTTAGGTAAAGTCTTAGCTAAACATACTATATTCAGTTTCATGAGTTGTTCCAAAACAAATTATTACCACCTTGTAAAATTAAATTGATTTTTAAGTCAACAACTCGTTTGTCATGCATTTTTCCTTCAAAGATACTATTCCCAATGCCCTTCGCTCTAATTTAATTTTCAAATTTACGTGTGGAGACTGCAATGTCTCTTACTATGGCAAGACTGAGCGCCATTTTAAATTTAGAGCGTGTGAGCAGTTGGGAATAACTCCTATGACTGGAAAGAGAGTTTTAAATCCAAGACCATCAGCAATAAGTGATCATCTTTTAATTAGTAATCACCCTTGTGATTTTACTAATTTTACTATCTTAGCAAACTCAAACGCATTTAAGGTCGGGTCTATAGAATAGTCATTTTTTCATCCACCATTTAGATTCATTTTTGTTGATCAATAACTCAATAACTACATGGATTTTCGTCGAAAGAAGTTGACTTGCATATTATGTTATTATTAATTTTTGACATAATAACTTTTAATTTTGTTTCTTTTAAGAGAATAGAACGTAAAATCCTGAAAAGTATAAAATCTTAAATTATCCTGTTTTTTGCTCCGGGGAAGAGTTATACTCAATCTTAAGTTATGAAATTTTACATACTTACTAAAATTACTAGTCTTAATAGTTGCACGAATTCGCTGATAGCAAAATCGTCATATTTTTGCAAATAAAAGCTAATATTTAGGATGAATTTGGAAAAAAATTAGCTTTTTTTACAGAGTTTCTCAAATATAAAAATAATAATAAATCGAGAGTAAAATAGTTGAAATAACCAAAGATCAAATATTAAAATTCCTTTGTTAATAAATTCCATCTTTTAATCAAAGAAGCATTGTTAACCTCACGAGATTCCCCTGTTTTAAATAAATATACAGGGTGTATCCAAAAGAATTCAAAGCAGTTTTTTTTATAAATTGATCTCTCTTAAAATAAAATAAACTCATATGACTGTATAGATAATTCAAAGTTCTTTTTAATGATGTATCAGTTGTTTGAAAATATTTACGTTGAAGCCAGATAAAAAAAGTTTTCAAATAAATTACAGTCATTAAAATTTTAAATGTTAATTAAATAACAACTTTAATGGTCCGTGTAAGTCGTTAACCATTGTCTTATTCATTGTTTGAAATAAGATATATTTTTGTAAAAAAAAAAGTTTCTCATTTTTTTGAAATGTAATTAGAAGACGATTTATAATAATTACTATCTCGTATTTTCTTTTCAATATCGCTCGTTAATGTATATTTAAATCTTATAATTGACATTTAAAAAAATAACGAGGAGAAAAAGTCAAGAATCTTGCAATAACTCTTCCAAATAGAACATTTGCTTAAAAATTAAAATCTTATTTGAAAGCTAGGAAGATTCTCTATTCATCTATATTAAATTTATTTCATTTTCATAACTGAATTTTGAGTGATTTAGATTTAAAATCTTGATTTAAAAGCGTTCTTTTTGATACACACTGTATAGCAGCAATACCTTTGCTATTATTTTAATTTAAAACTTTTATCATAACAAAACTTATAGTAAAATTAATCACCGTTGTTGCTTTTAACAATTATTGTTTATCTGCTTCATTGGTTGTTA
This sequence comes from Sarsia tubulosa, assembly GCA_036873855.1. NCBI lineage: Eukaryota > Metazoa > Cnidaria > Hydrozoa > Anthoathecata > Corynidae > Sarsia > Sarsia tubulosa. The sequence goes on from JAYJMI010374399.1 coordinate 2,242, forward strand.
TTTTTGTCGTTGAATATTTTGAATAATTTATTTTAATTGCATTGAAAAAAAAATCATATTTTGATACATAAGCAAAAAACGTTTAAGTATTAAATTTACATTGCATGTATATTGACCAAGTTTTTCAGGTCAGAAAATTCGCATAGATTTTTTGAAACTTTTTCATATAAAAATTTTTCCCTTTTTTTATCTTTAGATAATTTTTATTTACTTTACATTTACTTATGTTTTTTGTTTTGTTTGTTGAAATGTTAGGAAAAAGATATAAAATCCATAATGCCAAACAACAAAAATTCAGCCGCTTGCGGCAGAGAAGTCAGCGAGATAGAAGAATAGTAAACAGAAAAAAAAGAAAAAAAAAATAATTCGGCAAAAAGTTCCGGAAAATTGTTGCGGAAATGTTTCAGAAATGTTCCGGAAATGTTCCGGATGTTCCGGAAAATTGTTCGATTCCGTGTTCCGTATACGAGAAGAATAACAAAAAAAAAATCTGCCTAAACCAATAACTCAATGACTAAAGTCGCTGACATAATAAATCAAAGAAAGATTGGAATAACAAAATAAAGTTGTCATGACTTACTTTTGTTCTTTTGTTTTTCTATTGAAATATCATTTATAACTCGAGATACAATTCCTGCTTCCATATTTTGTAAATAACCGTCCATGTCTAAAAGACAATAAAATTATAATAACTTAATTATATAACTCAGGTAAAAAATGGTAAAAATGAATAAATTCTTCTCTATTTTTGAATGTAGAAACTAGCCTGGTTCAAGAATCAAGATATTTTTAAGAATGGGAAGGCGGCCCAAAATAATGTTAAAACCAGGACTTTGTAATTTTTTGACTGTCTGAACTTTTCAGTGAACTAAATATAATTTTTCATACTTTCGAAAAAATTTTAGTCGTTTCAACTTTGTAAAACAAATAAAACAAGTATCACTAATCAAAATATAAATATCTTTGGTTAGAATGATAACCTTGGAACGATATATGCATCCAAATATATATTTTTTAAATATAACGTCATATATCTGTCACGTAACTTCATAATTTAGCGATATTGCATAAAAACACTTATAAAAATGCTGACGTCATCATTTTACATTTCTCGCAGCAGAGAAAAAATCTTAACACTATAATTTTTTTTTTTTACTTTTGAAAATTTAGTCTTATCTTAATTATATTTGAAGGATCAAAAATTTCTTATTTTTGTCACATAATCAAATTAGAACCTTTTTTTAACCTTAATTGATCATTTTTGTTTTAAAGCTAAATCATGAAAATACGATGAAAGGAATTCAAATTTTCTGTTCTTTTGTAACATAGCGTGTTGATATTGTTAATCAGACTCTCAAATTTAAGAAATTTATGTAACATTTTAACTGACCAACTAACTAATTTCTTAAAATTAAAATTTAAAATTTCTTGCTAAGATAGTAATCATTAAATCAAAGAAATAAATTTAGCACTTATTTTGACATACAGATCTATATCAGGTAAATAAATCACCGATTGAGTTGTCTAATTCAAAAGCTATAGCTAAGGATTTCCTCACATTTCTTCACTTTGTACACTGTAAATCATATATTTAGGCCATAATGTCGTATTTCGAAGACTATATTAAGATCCACTTCCACTATATAGCATTGATCCTTTTAAGCATCATTTCTCCACATTTTCCTTGGGTTCTTATATTGATATATTGTGTGAAGTTGTTAATGAAAAGATTTTAGTAAATTTGATTCTATAACTATCGTTGGCTACCATGAAAACCATGAAGTTTATACTTAATAACTGTCCAACCTGAGACTTTAAAAATATGTTTTTAAAGCAAGGTTTTTGGAAGGTTTTTGATCAACAACACTCGAGAATGACAGAAACACAGAATTCTTGAATTTTAAGTGTATTCGATATGAAGAATTGTAGAAAATTGGGGATTCGAAGCCTTTCTGTTAAATCTGGTACACACTAACCAAATTATGAGTAACTGATGTTATATATAAATCATACAAAATAATGCAAAAAACAGCTGTATGAGGCAACACAAAATAGACTATAAACTTAGTAATAAGTGCATAGTTTCATGCATGCATACATGAAAGACGTACTTATACAATCTCTCCTACAAACCTTGTGTTAAGGAAATAGTTCTTTTTTTGGTCTTAATAAATTACTTTGTTAAAAATGCTTTCAAATAGTGTTACTGCTAATAAAATCTATAGCCCATCTGTTGTCAATTCATACAAGTTTCGAAAGCTCCGCAGCCAGGTCAATTGTTGATCTAGGCCTGTTATTATCGTTCATAATGTATAGATTTATAAAATTATTAATTACACATTTGGAGCACAAACCAGCTACCTTTAAGTACACTAGAGTGGTTGTCATTTTTGAATTCATAATAGGGTTTTCGATGAAGAATTGTGGTTCTGTTATTAGGCAATTAAAGTATATCTTAATTGTATAATTGATTCATTTTCAAAATGATTTTCAACTTCGATAATTACAACAGCTTTTGGTAATACTTTGATTATAAATTGAATTTATTACATTGCTGCTTTGTTTTCTGTTTGTTCTATTTTACGAAACACCTCTCCATTACCAATTTGTCGCAAACCAGGGTTGTTGTTAAGTAGTGTAAGCCTACATTGACAGATAGCTTCAAGTGAATATTTTGAGTTGTTTTAATGTTTCTGTTTATAGCCGTTTTAAAACACATGAAAAAACATTTCGAAGAAAGAATTTAGAAGAATTTAGAAGTATGAAAAATTGTATCCTGCATACTCTGTTTGTTCCTAAAAATTCACATCATGTACTCTCGTGTTTATCGCTTCCTTTTAAAATGGGTTAGGTCATTAAAATGGAGTAATCCTCCACTCATATTGTTTGTTACACGTTTTGAAATACCATTACACGTTTTCTTTCTCCGTTATTGCTGCTAGTTTTATGAATAGTTCAGCATTGCCACTATTATTTTATATCGGTTTAGGTGCACCATAATTGAATGTCTGATGTCTATATCGGTAAAGTTGATACTTGATCCACTTTGTGTTTTTCCTATCCTTACTGCTAATGGATGTTGCTATAGAGACCATTGACCGACTTGCTGGTTGTCTAATGCATGTTCACAATGCTAAGTCAATCCATTATGTAAAGCACAACTTTGTAATTTAGGCGACGTACACAAGGTCTGATTTAAAATGGCATTAGTAATAGCGATCCGAATTGAGATTTTTTCGTTTTGAACACCATTACTGGTTGCATATGTTAAAGTTGACAGTATTGTAGTATACAATAATTGAGTATATTAGTATTGCAATTAACTTCCTTTTTTTCTTCAAGTGTGAACTGATATACTAGCTTGTGTTTATTTGTTTTATCATTTCTGTCTTTGCTGAAATAATTTTGTTTTAAATTTCCAGCTTTAATTATGTAATAGTGTTATTGTTGTCTTTTGTCTCAGACCAATTCATTTAAAGTATTGATAGAGAAGATCGTGTTGTTAATTGCAAAATAAAGTGCCACGTTGATGGAATATATTCGAGTTGCTTTTGACTTTTTCAATTTTGTTTGCAAATATGTTACAAAGCAGATCGTACAACTGCTTACTTTACCATATATATTAATACTGTATCTGCTTTGGAAATATTGACAATGAACAGCGATAAGGAAGTTTTATAGATTGTTTTCGCCAATTTTTAAACTTCGTTTTATCATATTTATTGTCCTTAAGTGGATTTTCCACCGTATGTAGAAATTAGTAGAAAAATGTAGTATCAGTATGTAGAAATATGTAGATTTTACCTATTAACTTTATAAAATTATTGATATTTATATAAACTAACTAATAGTTTAGCAAATATACTATATAACTAAAATCATTCATGACGTTAAAAGTTTAATATAGTTTATCTTAGACATTTTAAATATGCCAATCTTTGCGACACTTTCGTTTCCTTATATATTTTTAAAGACTAAAATCATTGGTCTAAAAAATAAGGTCTGTAAAGGTTAAAGCCGCAAAAACAAAAAAAACAACTAAGTTTTATTGTTTGTCGTGATGCATATAGCTACGCACTAGAAGAACTTATACAAAACTGATTCACCTTAAAACTGTATAATAACATTACTTCTGTGCAAATAGAAAAAGAAGAAATTAACAATGACAATCATCTAAAAAATATATTCGACTCTCTTCATATTCCAAAACAATTGTTTCGATTTTCTTCCACAATAAACAAATAGAAATGAAACTATTAACACTAGATAATACTAATAACTTAGTATCTGGTCCTTAAAGTAAAAAAAATCATATGTTACATAAATTTAATTGATTCATTTTTCTCTTCGAGTTAATGGTACTCATGATTAGTTTTGCATATGTAAAACTAAATTCTTAACAGTAAAAAATAAATTGCACTATTAAAGAGCCAATATCCGATGTAATGCACTGCGTGCAATATTGCTGACTTTTGCTAAGCGTTAAAGTAAGGTTAAATTCCTCGCTAACCAATTTTATGAACACTGTATAAACACAAACTGCGCAATGGATTAAAATAGTTATTGTTTCTTTAATGTTTATTCTTTGCTACGATATTACAATATTCTGGTCTATAAAATAGAAAGAGAATGAAAAGATAATACTACTATTGTTTTGACTGGCTCTATAGAGTTCAGCAAATATTAAACGTTTCCTTGTGAACAAAAAACAAACAAGATTGATAATAGAAACGCTAAATAACGTTAAAATATAATATCTGGTCTTTAAATTACAAAAAAGACGAGTGTTCGAAAAATGTATTAAATCAAATTGATTTCTTTCTTTTCTTAGAGTGTGTGCTGCAAATTTGAGGTTTAAATATGCAGTTATACGAAATATATAATCATTTTGATTAAACAAATACTTTGCAAGTTTTAAGAACAGTTTCACCCACGTCCTAATTTGAGGACCATAGATTAAGATAAAAATATAAATATAAAATTTTCCTGGTGTTTTCCTCAGAATTCCAAAAATAGGGTTTTGGTTGTAAAATGCAAACTACTTCTTCATTTAACTTTAAATTTCCAAATATAACTCTTGAAACACAAGGAAAGAGTTTGATTTGAACTTTCTTTTGAAAAACACACAATTTGCACATTTAAGGACCAGATAACTTACTTTTGAAGATAACTGCTCTCGAAACGGATAGAAATATAATTACATGATCAACTTTAGCTATAAATAACTGATATTCTTTTACATTTTCACCAAGAAAGAGAAACTTTTACCCTTTTTACTTGGTCTAATATTTTTCAGAGAAAATTTTGTCCTTCCATGTTAATTTGGCCCATGTTACCATAAATTGATGCTAAACAAGTAAGGGAATATTTTTAAAAAAATATCCAATGTTTTAATATACCAAAACATCAGGGTTTTCTATATTTTAAATTTTATTTGCAGAGGCACTGTTAAGGTATTTTATATCGCTTATAACCACCTCCTCGCTATTAAGATTACTCTACCATTTTTCCTTTTTCCATGCCTACAATGAGAAATAAAGCTTAAATTATCAAATTTTGAAACAAATGACAATGATTACCATGTTTCTCATCACATTTAGACTCTCTCTTACACACCATTTTGCAACAGGGTTTGAACGCCCATTTCAAGATTCCGAATAGATGTCCAAAAACAGTAAAAGGCTGTATAATCCACGGTGCATGCTTGTACTGATATACAAATGAATATCGATTAAATTTCCATATGCGATCTGACTTTTGCTGAACTTTTTCAAACGTGTTACTATATAAAAAAAGAATATAAAACTAGCACAGATTGTATAATTTCAAACGAGGATTTCAAAAATTGTTTATCGGCTATTCTATTAGAACACACTATATTACTGTTTGAGTATTTGTTAGCAAATAAAGCGTGTGTTCTTACGTCTTGTTTTTACCAAATATCGCAAGTAAATTAGTACTAGTAATCACATGTTTTAAAGGGAAATCTGGGCTTATGATATTCTGCGTAAAATTGATAATCAACGCAAAAAAGTGATATTTTGAGCAAAAAGTGACATTCTGCACAATAACTTTCAAAACTATTTAAAAAAAGGATAAAAAATTATCTATTCTTAAAGTGACTTTAACTGATTTTTGCGCTTTTTATCATAAGCCTGGGATGTGATCAACATGAATTTTGGGATTTTTTTCAAATGTTGAATAGTTTTTATTAATCAACACACTCTTTTCTATTGAAAAACAATGGTTTAAAGCTCCGGGTCCGGGCTTATGATAATAGGCGCAACATGTTTAGTATCTTCAGAAAATGAACATATAATCGCTTTAAACCATTGTTTTTCGATAGAAAAGAGTGTGTTGATTAATAACAATTATCCAACATTTAAAATAAATCTCAAAATTCATGTTGTTCACATATAACATGCGTAGACAGAAATAGGGGTATTTTACGTGACTTGATGCATTTCAAAGGGGCAGACCATACAAAAATATGTTTTATGGAGCCCTTATGTGCCTTCCTTTTGGCTAGCTTTGATATAATGGGAAAAATTATTTAATTTCGAGCGATTTAACCAATGTTGCGCATAATATCATAAGCCGGGGCTTATGATAAAAAGCGCAAAAGTTATATTTCTTAAATAAAAAACTCAGTTAAAGTCACTTAGGGCCTTTAAGAATATATTATCGTAATTTTTTTATCTTTTTTTATTAGTTTTGGAAATTATTGCGCATAATGACACTTTTTGCGCAAAATATCACTTTGTTGCGTTGATTATCAACTTTGCGCAGAATATCATAAGCGGGAAATCTGGTATAAATGAAATTAGTTTTTTTTTAAACATTTGAATTTGCCCGAGTGAAAGGAGAGTTTCTGAAGTAGAAAAAATAAACGAGGTTAAACATGTTTACTTCGTAAAATAAAAGTAAATTATTGTTGTGTATGTAAAAACAAAAAACATAAGCAAAATAGTAGTTCGAAGATAAATATTTTAACAACATTCGATTTTGACGTTCGAAAGTTGATCAGAGGGAATTTCAAATTATCAACGGGAAATTTCAACCCAGCGGGAAATTTCAAAATAATTCAACTAACGTCAGTCTATACAAGTAAAAGTGCCATTAACAAAAAATCAGAACAAAGTTGGAAAAAAAGTCAATTAAAAGTTCTCAATATACGAAATCTTAAAGAATCTTTAAATTCACTAGTGGAGTAAAGCTAATTTATGTTTTACAATTGAATTTTTTTAGCCAAACAGAAAATTGTAATAATCTTTCTAACCGAATTAAATTTTCGGTTTGTGTCGTATACTCGGCTTAAGCTAAGAAATATCCTCTCTTTATAATAATATTAATTCCATTAAAAAAACATCTTCAAAAAGATAAAAACAAATTAATTATTGTATAAAGATTCTTACACCTCTTAAAGTACAGAAACTCCTTTTCAATTGATGTTATAGACTTAAAATCTTTGAACGGACGTTCCTTCATGCAGCGCTCTTTAAATAATGAATATTTAGTAGTAAATGCAAATCATTGTCAAATCTTACTTGAATATTGCAATCAGTAGGTTTAATAACAGAACATTTGCAATCAAAAGGTAAAAGCCCAGAAAGATAAGGGCAATAGGCTCCGAATAGTTGTTAACTTCTTCGCTACCAAATCTTGTTTTCCCTATAAAAATGAAAAAGAAGAATAACACTTGTTGTAAATGACACCTGCTTTTTGCAATTTCATTGTGCAATCTTATTGTTTTCAGCTATATCTCTTTATCTACAAAAAATATGAAAAATAGCACCAATAATTTTTACTTAACAATATCAAAATCTCAAATATAAAAATTTTATATTATAGTGTACTATTTGGGTAAACATGGTTTTCCATGAATTAAAGAGTTGATAACTCTGATTGATGGTTAAAATTAATTGTGGTCTTTTAAAAAACAAAAAGACTGGTAGTATGTACCAGACTCATTTTTACAAGGTTAAGTTAGATGAAATAAACTCGAGCAATAAGTAGGGTCCTTAATTCCTTAAGACTGAAGCCCCTCTAGTAAATGTATCAACTCCTACCCCGTAAATTGGTCATTATTTGGTCACGACGCCGTTGACGTAATAATGACGTATATACAATGTCATTAAGTTGACCAGATTAAGACGTCACATAATGTACGTCTAAAAAACGTCTTGTGGACGTAAGAAAAATGACGTTTTTTATAACCATATAAAGCCGTCTAAATGACGTAACTTAAAAGACTATTACACGCCGTCATTAAAACATAAAAAGACGTCGTAATTGCGTAGTATAAAGGACCAATTCGCGACGTCATGAAATCAACGTTGTAAAGGCGTCATAAATATTACATATGTTTGATAACGTCATATAAAGACGTCGTAATTACGTATTATAAAATACCAATTTACAACGTCGTGGAAACAACGTTGTATATGTAACGTTATTGTTTAACTCTCAAAATTATATGATATCAAAATTATATTTAACATTTCAACCAATTACGCTTATATTTTATAAACAATTATGCTTTAATTATTTTTATTACGGTTGTATAAAACGTTAATTTTATAAAATGTTCATTTTATACAGTTTTTATTTTAAGAGGAAGTTATTCTCTAAAAATCCTCAATAAATCTTTTTGTCAAAAAGGCGTTTATTTTACATAAATAATCAACACACTGAAGTTTTTTAAACAATTATACTTTAGTTTTTTATACTAAGTATCCACACTAGCTTTCAATGTGCTATGTGGATTCAGTCACTTTATGGAATTTATATTTAATGGTTTATACGTTAGAATTATAAATAACAATATCAACGTGGCAAGCTGGTAAATATTTTTTATTTTATTTAATTTAGCCTGTATTTACTTTATATATAGTCTAGTATTTTCCCGCCAATTTAGTCAGTAATTTTTTTGCATTGTCAACATATTTTTATGCTTTATTATTTTATGCTGATAGTTTGTTGTGTTTTTATCTGTGTCAGTTCAGTTTTGTTTGGCATATTTTACAGTCTGTATTTGTCATTTATTGTGGTGTTTTTGTCACCATTTCTCACATCTTTCTCCCTCACATTATGTCAGCATACCTGCAGTCAGTTTGTCTACTTTTTCCCAGTCAGTTTGGTCTCCTTCACAGTTTTTCAGTAGGCCTGACAGATTGCAATGTTCTGGTCATATTTTATCACTTTGTCTGGTGTAGTGTTTCATGGTCAGTTTTAGATTGTTTTTGGTCTGTCTGTCTTTGCACGTACAATCACTTTACCGTCTATGTTTTCAGTCTGTCCACATACATATGTTTGTCAGCCTGTTTAACTAGTTTATCTATACTTTTCTATCTAACTTATGCACAATTTATAAAGCCTTGGGCTAATTATTAAGAGTTATAAACTGTTATTTCTAGTCACGGTTTTAGAGATAGATTCAAATGTTTATTATTATATAAGCAAAACTATGTTTTTACTACTAAATATTTCAGTAACATAAGAAAGAAACCTTATAGCTTTATTCTATATAGTCAATGCAATTATAAGCAACTTACTAATTCTGTTTTTTCACTTATTTGTAGTTTGATCGTGTGAATATCAACAAATCTATATCAAAGTTTATTTGTATTCCCGTTTCGACCCTAAGCCGACTCTCGACCTCAATCTCGCCGCCTTTTGACATAAATTTGTGGCGCAACTTTACTGTATAGACATCAGAAAAATTACCTCTTTTTATAATCATATAAAAACGTTTCAAAAAAACAATTTTTAACGTAATATCATTTTAAATACTTTTCGAGTATTAACTTTCACGACGATTTATTTTGTACTAGTTTTAGTCCTAGTTAGTTATAAGCTAGTTTTAGTCGAGAAAATAAACGAATATATAAAAAGTTTTTATAAAATTACTGGCTAAATCTAGTCTAGTTATTTATGAAAATGATCCAATCATTTTTTTGAAAAGCACGATTCTTTTTATTCTTTTATAGAATTTTTTTTTTTTCAGGGCGGGAAGTGAAAACCCAACAAAAAATATCAATCTTATTCAAATGTTATACGAGATCTGTAAATCCTATATTGGAACATATTTAGCATAATTTATGAATTATAATTGAGAAGAACAATAAAAAAATTTAAATTAGAGCCCCAGAATAGGATTTTTCTTAGGAGTACGAGCGAGCTTCAAATCTGCACTCGCTATTTTACGGTAGATGAATAATAAAGGAAGATAAAATTTAAGTTACAGAATATTGAATATAAATATTCCTTACCATCACCCTGACCCCTCAGTCAACTATTTATGTTATCTACACTCAGGATTAGGGGTTAGAACTTAGGTCAGGGACTTGCAGTCCCTGCCCTAGACTAATATTTAGTCTATGCTTTGTTTTTAACTATTTTGTTTTGATAAACATATATTTTCCGTGAATTTCTTCAAAACTTTTCTTCTAAAAACAAAAACTATAATTAGTCTATCCCTGCTCTAAATTCTAACCCCAAATCCTTTGTAGAAAAAAAATGTTATTTTTTGACAATATTTGTTTACCTATGATTACTGAAATTGACATCTTTGTTTTAATATGCTTGATTGATTTTGAATCATTTATAAACGAAAATATAAGGGCAACAATCAACACTGAAGCACATCAGATTTCTTCTAATACTTGCATTAATTGTTCAAGAAGTTCTTTCACCGAGACCATAGTAAGTGTATGTTTTGAATAATCTGATATCTGGAAAAAATTCAATTTTGATCCAAAAACACTTTAGACCGAAGACTTGACTTTCTATTTAGAGTTCACAACCGTAGAATAGATAATAGACCTTTTTATCAATATCAACGAAAGAGAAAAAACTGTTTATAAACGAGGCGAAACGATTTCAAAAATATCCTCCAGCTTTACGCATTCGTCTTTCTTATCTTAAGGTGGGCTTACATTGGTGTAATATATTAGGTTAATATATTAGTAAAATATTAACTAATTATTTTAAGTTCGGTCTCAAATATATTTGTCTAATATTTTCTCCTGTGTGATTTTTCTTATCAAATAATGTTAACAAAAGAAGATTAGCTCCTAATATTTTTTTAAATCAAATTGGTTTTGATTCGAAAAATATTAAAAAAGATAAAAAAATTTTAGAAAAGATCAAGTAATTTTTTTTCTATTTATTTTTATTAGTTAAATATATTAAATGTATTTACATTCGCTCTAATATATTAGTATAATATATTAGGCTAATATATTATACCAGTGTAAGCCCACCTTTATACTCAACATGAATGGAAATTTTTGAATGTCTTTATAAACGCATATTTACCGTGAGGATCCGCAATGTTTAAATATAAAAATATAATATTTTTTAAGGATTACTTTGTTAAAAAACAAGCTGGTGGTTGTCGATAATTATTATTGTTATATAATTAATATACATGTAAGATATATGCATGTCGGAATTTTGACGTCTGTAAAGCATTTTAAAAACTTAATGTCGTTAAAATCAATGTAACGAGCATAGCTGAAAGCAATTAGAGATTTAATGACATTTTGCAAAAGAATGTTACTTTACTTAATATGAGTTGAACGTCCATTTCAGTTGGTATGTCTATGCTTCTTTGTAATATCACCAAAGGCATTTACGATTCCTTGCAACTGAAGTCTTCAAAAACGTAAATGGTTTAAGTCTTGACTTTATGTCAGCTTATTTTCTCTAAAAATAGTATGCCATATAATTTAAGACGTGGGGAATTATTTTCCCTTCTTAAAGGCAAATCGTCTTACTATGGTATACATGGGTTCCATTTTAGAGGGTCTATACTATGGAATAATCTACCCTCGCAAATCAAATTAAGCAAAAAAGTAAACGAATTTAAACGTAGTCTTAAAGGTACAACTTCAAGCGATTTTGGCCAAAAAAGTTAACGCGTATTCAAACTTTTAGATATGAAAGATTACCGTCTCCTGATTATACTGTGGAAATTTGAGCAACTTTCTATGCGTAGTTTCTGAGATATTTGTATTTCAAATTAGGTTAAATAATAGGATTCAAGAAGCATTTGAGCTGTTGTACAAAGTTTGGAATTACTTTGCTTGTGATCTGCTAAATACCAGGAAGTTAGATTTACCAGTTTGGTTTACTTCCAGCAACTCTTTTAGAATACTAAATTTCAATATAGGTTTCACAAAAATGATCTTGCTTGAAGTCGTACCTTTAAAGCTCTAGGAAATACACCCTGTTTCTGCTTAATTTGTAGAACCTAGTGTTTAATAATAATAAAAATTTTTGTAATTTTATTATAAAAATTTAACAATAGTTGTGTTAATTATGTAATTGTATTTAAGTTACTTTTGTAATTAATTGGTTCTTATTAGCAAAAGCTATGTTTGTAGGAATAAATGGGCCAAATATATCCCCGTATGTGTAGCCAACACTAAGTACATGCGATTTTTTTTGTCAAAAATGACATTTTCTACAAATTGGCTGAGTTACTTTCAAGATGCTTATGTTTTATAGATCTTTTGATTAAGTCAATAACAATAGGTGGTAAAAAAAAACCCAAATTTGGAGATTACCTTTAAGAAGTAATGAATTGTTTAGGCTTGTTTAGTCGAAAGTCGCATTTAATTTACGGCCCGGGAATCACAAATTTTAATATAATATTTACGAAAATGATTCCTATAAATAGTGTACTCTTTCCGTAAATCAAACCCGTGTATTACGACTTTCGACTAGAAGACTAGTTTACTGTAAATAATATACTCTTTAGTGAGACTTGATAAGTTACATGAGCCGGACTCTGTTTTTAGAAAAAGTTGTTTTTCCCTAAAAAATGTATTGCCTAAATCAAAAGTGTGTTAAAAAGTCTGTTAGGTGAAATTTATTTAGAGAAAATTGTTATATAGTCTACTAAATTTTAACAAAATATTCACAATAAAATGATTCCCAAATTGATATTGACTAAATCAAAAGTCAAAAAAAAATTCAAGTACATGTGTTGCCTGCCAAAGCACCCCGATATACATCATGGATTGACATGGATTATTAAAAACAAAACAAATCAAATAGAAGATGTTTTTTAAATTAATTTTTATAAACAAAATTTACTCTACCGGAGAGAGTCAATAACAATTTGACACTTTCATTTGAAACTCACTTTGTGAATAATTTCTATTGTTAAACCATGCTGTTTTTTAAAACTTTTCATATAATGTTCTTTAACAACTTCGTTTTTCTTACCCGGTAAAAAATCAATATTTAAATAGTAAGAAAATCCTGGAAACGTGAGTATCAAGATTTAAACGTAATTTCTAACCAATCAGGAGCTTTTATACAAAAACATTATTTTTAAAAATTATATCCGTTAATAAAAATATGAAAAGAGATGAAAATAATATGTTTGAAAAGTTTGTTATGTTTTTCTGAGAAAGAATATTCTACGATTACCATTTGGAAAATAACTGTTGGCCAGTTGGTTGGAAACTGTTGGTTGGAAAATATCAGATCCTGAAATTATGCACGATGTGTTAAAATTAAAAGGTAAGGACCCAACCTATTTAATGAGGAACGTGAGAGATTTTAAGCAACGTTCTATCAGAACTGTACATTATGGTACGGGATCATTATAATTCCTAGGACCTCAGCTTTGGGATACTCTTCCAGAGGAAATTAAGCAGTCAAAAACCATTAATGTATTTAAAGGAAAAAAAAAACGGGTGCTTGAAAACTGTCCCTGTCGTCTTGATAAGGCATACATCCAGTATGTTGGCTTCATAAACTAACTACTATAGCTAACATTTCAATTTATTTTATTTATTTTAAATCACAAATTTGTTGACTTTAATTAGCACTACGTTATTACATATGGTACGTAAATGGCTATTCTTACCCTTATATTTTTGTTTAATATTTTTTTAGACAATGTATATTTTAATTTATTTTTTTTGTCAACACGAAATAAAGAGATAATAATAACATAATAGTAAGTATACGCTTCACGCTTGGTTTTGCTTTATATTTCGAAGTTTTATACTTTTTCTTGTTAAAATTTTAAAAGAGTGTTGACAAAGTTTATAACTATTTTTTCTTTTATTTATCAGATTGGCTCTTGCTTGAAATTCGCCTGGTTGCTTGTACAAAATAGTTTATTCATTGGAGAAAAATCTTGATAAAAGACGAACAATAATAGAAGTTAAAACACAAAACTAGATATTAAACACTTGATAAATGCAATAGCAAAAGTAAAGAGCAGCGTGTGTGTAGAGCATGAACTATGTTTATTTACTTTTTACATCTCCGGTTTATATTAAATCCCTACTGAAACTTTGAAAAATGGAAGAAAATGTTATGAGTCCATGAGTACATATTTTTTGTATTTCAAAT
>JAYJMI010376621.1:5527-16597 GCA_036873855.1 Sarsia tubulosa
GAATAAAATAGTAGTTTAGTATGTAGTTTACCTTTTTTTTTAAAAAAAAATATTATCAACATCAGTTAAAAAATGCTAGATATGAAGAGTCACGTGAAAAATTTCAAAAACTTCTACCGTGAAACAACATTTAGTGCATCACTCTCAACAGAGTGTGACGTCATATAAAAAAAATCAAAACGGTAGAAACTGGACCAGATCTGAAACATGTACCCAAATTTTGTTTCAACCTAAGACATCCCTCTAACATTTCTTAAAGTAAAAATGAGGGTACATACAAGTGCGCACTCAATCCAACCCAGCTCCGGGAGTAGTTGCTCAGTGAGAACACGGATATTATAGAGAAATATTTCATATAATAATCTTGAACAGAAATATAGATGAAAAGGGTGAACAAACAAAAAACGAACTTTTCAGGTATCTTAATGAAAACTAAGCTGAAGTACGGGAAAAAATGTTTCTAGAGTAGCTAGTAAATATCGGGTTTTATATAAATTCTTTTTTGAATCTATATTATTTTAATATACAGAATATGGGTGAATTCATAAGCATTTGATTTGATTTTCGATTTTGCTCTTGCAAGCGTGCAGCAAACACACTTTTGTACCCAGTACTTTATTCTACTTATTTCTTAAGAAAATCATGAAGAAAAAAGAAAAATGAGTATGAAGTTGTAAAAGAGAGTAGCTGTCTAGAAACGATTATTTTGATTTTGATTATTTTTTTAATGGTTTATCAAAATTTAAGAAACCTTAAAACTTTTAAAAAAAAGGTAAAAATATTAATTTAGCTAAACTAAGAATAGATAATAACAATAGATTATTGATAGCTGTAAAATGAATGGAGTTGTAATAACACGAGAGTAACTCCAACGAATCTTAAAATGGAAATGTCTAAATGAACGTAGTATATAGACGAAACATTAGAATCATAATGAAAACTTCAAATATATTTATAGTTATCTTATTTCTTGTAAGTTATGTGAGTATAGACTGCAGACGATTAGCTCGTAAAGCCTCTGGTAACTCTGAAAGCCGTGCTAGTGTTTACTCAAAAGACTTAGATGAAGCTAGTAAATTCCTTAGTACCTTTAACGTGAAGGCTGATGAACTAATGACTAAAAATGGACTAGCAAACTGGAAATACGAAACCGACCTTACTGATAGTAATCTACAAAAAACTGTGGAGGCTGGAATGGAAGTGAGTGAATTTTTCATCACTAGTAGTGAGGATGCTTCAAAACTAAAATCGTTAGATCTACCGACACCTATACACCGACAAATCATTCTAATACGGCGTTCGGCTGATCCATCGGCGACAACAATGCGTAGTGAGATCAAAGAAACTATAGGGAAAATGGCTAGCTTATTTGGTAAAGCTAAAGTTGATGATCCAATCACGAAACAAAAGTTAACATTATCTGATCTAGGCGATATACTAAAGAACTCACGTGATATGAAACGTTTAAATTGGGCTTGGAAAGCATGGAGGGATAAGATAGGGGGTGAACTGATTGAACCTTTCTCAAGTTTAGTTGATCTAGTTGAAATAGGAGCCAGAGAACATGGCTGGATAGATTATGGGAGCTTCTTAAGATCGGATTATGAGCAAGGAGATGATATAATTATCACTTTAGATAAAGTTTGGAGTGCCATTGAACCTTTATACAAAGAGCTTCATGCGTATGTTCGTTATAAACTTCATAAGAAATATAAAAAGTTCAAAAAAGATGATTTGGTACCTGCGAGCTTGTTTGGAGATATGTTTGCTCAAGATTGGAGCAATATTTTTGATATTGTTAAACCTTGTAAGAAAGCTAAAACGTTTGATGTTACCAGTGAGCTACAAGCACAGAATTACACTGTTCCACAAATGGTCAAATTAGCAGAAAGTTTTTTTACTTCGTTGGGACTTAGTAAAATGCCAGAATCTTTTTGGAATAACTCAGTTTTTGAGAAACCTCTCAACAAAGATATGGTTTGTCATGCTTCTGCGTGGGATGTGAGCAAGTCAGATGTAAGGTAGGTAGCACACGTACTAAACTTATGTAAACAGTCAGATGTAAGGCGTACAACACATGTACGAAATATATGCGAGTAAGCAAGTCAAATGTAGGCAACACACGGACTAAGTATATGTGAGCCAGTCAGATGTAAGGTAGGTAAGTACAAATTAAATCTAAGACAGGTAGTAAATATTGAAGCACACGTACTAAATTTAGTCGACTTCTTATAAGAATTTGTTTTTTAGCTAAAACTTTTAAGACCCTATGAAATCAAAATGTCCTTACAGACCAGATATTTACACTGTAAAGTTGAATTATATGCCAGCTAAGAAATACATTAAAAAGTATCGAAGCTTTAAAAAGTTGTCTGATGTTCTATGTTTGTCACCCTTTAGAATTAAGATGTGTGCGAAAGTGAACCAAGAAGATTTCACCACCATTCATCACGAGATGGGACATATCGAATATTTCTTAGCCTATCAGAATCAACCAAATACATTTCGGGCTGGTGCTAATCCCGGTTTTCATGAAGCAATCGGAGATACAATATCTCTCTCGGTTGAAACTCCCGCATATCTTCATAAAGTTGGATTAATGAAAACAGATACTTTAAACAAAGGTATAAGATGGTTACCATCTATTATTCACGCTTATTTACTTAACATCTATCTGATACGTTTTAATTGAAAGTTCCATGCAACGGTAAAAATAGTAAAACAGTCAACGACAAATCTACTTGCGGTAAAAATAAAAAATAAAATTCTTAACTTTTACCCCTAAAAATTCTATGGGAGGATTCCTTTTTTTAAAAATATTTTTAAAATGACGTTTGAAACTCCCTCTATGACTATGAACCTATTAAACATATTTTCCTAAAAGTTCATTGCCATTCATGTTTTGGAAAAAAATTATTTGCGTTTTAGTAAGACATGATGCCAAGATGAGTATTTTCTAAAATAAATCTAGAATTTTGAAAAAAGTATTACTTGACATATTTGATGACGCAACAACCATTATGACGTCATTTTTGTGGCGTCAGAAAAGGGTCATCTAGTAAGAACTATAAAAAAACATACGTTAAATAAATAACTGCTTTCATACATAAATGTTGTTTCTAATTCTATAATAATTTTTATGGTTATTTGGTCATTTTGTCACAAAACATGACGTCATCAAAAAACATTGACGTAATCTAAATTTTCTTTAGGGATTTTCTTTCTTGCTAGTCAAACTAACACCCTTCAAAATATTAATGTTTTACTCCAAGTATTTCTCGATTTATAAAGAGTCGGCCCACCGCCAGATATAAAACTACACTTTTCAAAAACCCAGATCCTTTCTTTAGGGTTAAAGAGACACTGCCTCAGAAAGTTTTACTAGCCGATTCTAAAGAGAGTATAAAGTTATTCAACCAGTTTAAATTTTATCCTATAATTCCAAGTAGTTTTGTCTGTACATTAAAATGAAAATTCAATTTTTATTATTTTTGGAACCAATCAAAATAATAATCGATGATGATTTTACGCAATTCGATTGGATGAAACTGTCGTTCGGCATTGTCGTTAGTTTACAAAAACGATGTTGTAAGCCTTATTTGATACCGTATGGAAAAAAATAAAATTAGTTTTAAAATCTACTTAGTAAGGCGCTTCTAATAAGCAAATAAAAATTTCTGAGGCAGTGATTCTTTAATGACCAATTTAAAGCATAATATGTATAATAAGAATTTAGAGAGGTAATCACGAAAATAAATATATTAACAGATCCATTTTTCAAAATGATTTTATTCTCTAAACCAGAATAAATTTTCACTCACAAGAAATAAAATGCAAAGCGTTTAGTTTCTTCTTCTTCTTGCAAAGAAATATTCTGTGAACGAGGTAAATATTTATAAGAAAAATAGTCTTTCAAAGTTAAAGTTAACAAAAAGATTGTGTTTTTAAAATTGCTTTATAATTTTACTTTCTTTATGCGAAACAGTTTGTTTTAAAATGTATAGCACCACAATTTTTACTTTTCCTCTAGATGATACGATCAGTTTTCTACTAAACGAAGCTCTCCGCCGCATAGCTCCTTTACCTTATAATCTGCTAGTTGACAAATGGCGATGGAGGGTGTTTGAAGGAAATATAACAGAAAGTTCTTATAACCTTGAATGGTGGAAATTGAGAGCTAAATATCAAGGCGTTAAACCTCCTGTTATACGCCCAACAACGGCGTTTGATCCAGCATCAAAGTATCATATTGGTGCAAACGTTCCATACGTGGCGTAAGTTCTAATTATTCTTTTATTGTTTTGAGTTCTTTTATAGGGATACAGTTGGATCTAGTCAGAATATATGAATTTAAATCAAGTTTTACTTTAAACTTCTTTTGGATAAAGTAAAAATTTACGAAATCGAATAAGGCTATAAATTACGAAAAGGACCTAAAAGATTTTAGGCTTTCAAAAGAACTGTTCATATTTGTGGTGATTTTATTGTTTTACTTTCATTGTTCCTGCTCTGTATAAACAGGACAATTTTTTAATTTTGTTAAACTATTTTCTTATTTTTAGATAAAAAGGATATATAAGCTTTTATGTATTATCAGTCTTTTTCTCTAGGTATTTCGTGAGTTACGTGCTGCAATTTCAACTGCACAAAGCTCTCTGCAAAGAAGCTAAGCACGAAGGTCCCTTACATGAATGTTCTATACATAACTCTAAGGAGGCTGGGAACAAGTTGAAGTAAGTCGTTCAAATATTTATAACTTATCGGATATTGTAAATCCCTTGCCATTCTCTTTGAGCCATTCTCTTTGAGCAAGCGGAAACAGTTCCAATTTACAAGAAAACAAAAAAAGTTTTAAGATGATTTTGTTTATAAAATCATCGAGAATCATCAAATATGTCTATAAAGCCCTGTCGACAAGATAATATTTACTATCAAAACCTTCTAGATTCCTTTCGAACAAAGATCTTTGAAGAAGGCAGAGAAAATGTTTTTTGATACAAGAAAACATATGTAAATGATAAATAAAGCAGCACCTATTATAGAAACGCAAGGATTAAAAATAAAAATATGTATTTTTTTAGGACAATGCTAGAAGCAGGCCGCAGTGAACCTTGGCCCAAAATACTTAAAATTGTAACAGGTGATAGTGAACTTAAAGCAAACGCCATTTTGGAGTATTTTGAACCGCTACAAACGTGGTTAAAAGAACAGCGAGCATCTAAGAAGTATCCAATAGGATGGCACTCTGAAAATCTTTCACAGGTAAATAAAAAAACTTTGCTGCTTATTTTTCATGATTTAAGATTACACCGAAACTTAAACTAACTTAAAGACCCTGCAAAATAAAGAGGCAGCAAAAAAACACTGGAGCACGTTACTAACCGACTGTGCTACCCGGCCTATACTGACTTGAATGACTTATGTCATTACAAGCTAGTACAGAGCATAGTTAATAGACAATACATTGTTTGGAAACTCGCATACATTTACTCTATATTTTAAAACTATGTTAAAATAATTAATTTGTGCAGTGTCAAATTCTCTACGAAGATCTTTTGTTTGTGCATATAATTCGTTCTTTTGTATTTTTTATTACTCCGCAGAGGAAAGAGTATATTAGGGTAATTAGTAACACCTGTTAACACTAGGAAACAATAACTTAACCCTGCACAACTGTTTACAATAACATATTTTATAGTTTCTAAACTCTCATATCAGTCTATAAAATATGTACAGAGGCAGTCACAACCGATGGCTCGAATCTAACTTCACCAGTATAAATAAGATATGAAATAGAAACGTTTTTTGAACTAACTGAAAAACATTATCTTTGCTTAAGTTTGCTCAAGCTGACGAATTTTGGCTGACGTTTGCAGGGCTCAATCTAGGCGGGTTATATGACTGTAATACTATTATATTGAATGATTAGGTTGAATTGAGCCAACAGCAAGTGTATTTTCGTAGACCATAATGCAACAAAAAGCAAAGTCTGAAGATCAGTACATCCAAGTTATAATCAAAACAATAATTTTATTTTAGGTGCTACAAAAGAAGAGTAAGAGATACGAAGCTGGTCAAGAAAGATCTGGTATATTAAAAACCAATAGTGGTGACGTTTCACTTTCAATCAACATCCCTTCAGTGTCCCTTAATGAATTGATGTCTAAAAAGAATGAAGGAACAAAAGAAGAAGGAGACCTGATGAAGGAACAAAATAACACAATAGCCGGACAGTCTTCAAACGACACAACTAAAGGTGTCCAAACTTCAGCTCTTGATATAGCAAAGTTACTTTCCTCTGGTAGTCCTTTATCAATCAAAACATCTGAAACAACTGCCACAAATAAAGAAGGTGCTACTGAAATAAATCAAAAAGAGATTGATATCAACTCAATGGGCGAGAACGTTAAACAAAATAAAAACGAAGAAAAACTCAGTGAAGGTAAACAACAACTAGGGATATCAAACAGTACTTTAGCTTTGATTCAACAACTCCTTAATGCTAGAAATAATAGAACCTTAGCGGGGGTTGTAGCTAAAAATGCTACCAAGTCTGCACCCACAGTGTCAGTTCCTATTGCTGCTAATTTAAAGATAGAAAAGGAGCAGCCGTCAGTTGCTGCTGCTTTACCTGAATCTAAAGATAATCCTAAAACGGCAGGTGTAAAAGCAGAAACTTCTAATCCAAAATCGGCAGCAATTACTTCAGAGCCAAAGCCTAATCCCGTTCCCGAAGGTCAAACACAAATTGCTTTATTACCAGTTGCTCTGCCAGCAAGTCTAATTACAGCACTACGAAAAGCAATGAGCAACTCTACACATAAAAACAATTCAGCCCCACCTGAAAATGGCAATATGGATCTAACAACTCTTCAAACTCTAGTGAATCCAAGCCAACAAACCAATGAAACCAATGCTGCCATCACAACAAATGCCACACTACCAACAGTTCAAACCGCACCTGCAATTGAAGTTTCCAATGATACACATGCAGAGCCAGCAGCATTTATAAATGCTACATCAACTGAAGCTGGAACACAACTATCGGCAGCTGTTGAAAACAAAAACGAAACCGCTGCAGCCCCTGCTGCAGAAATTACTGCTGGCAATGAAACTGTTTCTACACAGATTGTCAATGGTACACAAGATGCAAATGTTGCTCCTCAGTCACCGGCTGTAAATACCGTTCCCCAGTCGCTAGCTGCAAATGCAGTTCCTCAGCCACTAGTTGCAAATGTTACTCCAGAGCAACAAGCCATAAATGCAGCTAATCAGCAGCAAGCCATCAATGCAGCTCCACAGCCAGTCTATAATGCTGCACAACCTGTTTACCCTCAAGTTGTAGATCAACCAGTAACATATAACACTTATAACTATAGTTCTACTGCTGATCCATTTCTAGATAGCATGGGATTTCCTGATCCCTTTACGCAACAAGCACAGTTTGTAGAAGGATGTAAAAAAGATGGACGTCGTTGTATGAAAGGTAAAGTTGTAACGGAAGGCAATTCATTCCCCATGAAACGACCAGCTATCGATGAAGCACGACAAACGGTTTCAGTGTCGCCATCTCTCTTAATTCAAAAGTTAATCGAGCATCATGTGGCGGATAAGAGTACACCAGACCCAGTGGTAAATATCCAACCAGATGATTTAAAGAAAAACACTACTGTGGCATCTAGTTCACCTTTGTCTGAAGGTTCGTCTGCCGAAGCTGATAATACTAAGAACTCGGCAAGCGCATTTGATATTGGTAAAATAATCAAAGCATTAACTGGTACTGTGTCCAAATCATTAGCTTCTGGTGAGTTAGCAAATGAATCTACTTTTACTGATAAGAAGCACAATTTGGAAACCTCGAAATCTATTAAAGAGCCAACCAAATATGATAAAACATCATTTTTAGAAAGTTTAAAGAACTGTTCTGATGTAATGAAACGAAAAGTTAGCTTAACTTTTAATTGCAATAATCCTATAGTTCATAAAGGCGGTTCATTATCTATATCACCTTCGGAACTAGTACAAAGACTTTTAGATACAAAAGTAAAAACTGAAGTGAACAAAAAGACAATACCCTCAGCAAGGGTTGTTAAAACACCAAATGGGTTTCAGTTAAATTTCGATTTGAATACAAAAGATAATATACCGCAAGATCTGAAAAATAAGCCCATTGGGCGTCAACAGCATGTAGATGTATATAATACACCCAAGGGTATGGTTGTTAAACCTAAATCATCACTGCAGTTACTAACGCCTCAATTTGTTCCAGTACAAAATGATGATCACTTAGAGCTAGGTAAACAAGAAGGATAAGTGGTCACATGTACCTAGAATTAAATGTATATGTCATACTTATTTAGACAGAAAGAAGGCGACTGGCGTCTAGTGATACCTTGGCAAAAAGGAGCAAGGGGTTCGCAATGTAATAATAGAAACATTTTTACTTTCTTCAAAGTAATCATATTGTATCATAAAGTAGATCTTGACATCAACATTAGGAGAATTAGTAGAAATCTTCGTATAAATAACATTAGACGATGAAAACATTTAGTGTTTGTGAACAGCATTTATTTTCTTCTAT
Source organism: Sarsia tubulosa (assembly GCA_036873855.1). Classification (NCBI taxonomy): domain Eukaryota; kingdom Metazoa; phylum Cnidaria; class Hydrozoa; order Anthoathecata; family Corynidae; genus Sarsia; species Sarsia tubulosa. Next base: position 14,109 of record JAYJMI010376621.1, read on the forward strand.
TGCTAAAGCTGATTGGTTGTTTTTATATCAATTAACATTTCTCTAAGATCGTGTTTAAGCAACTTCATCGACAGTACTCGACTTTGGTACTTGATTAAATCCCTTAGTTTCTCAATGGTAGTCTGTTGCTTTTAAAGTAGCTAATGCTAAGTTAAAATAATTTCTTAAAAATACTTTCTGCTATTTGTTTTAACACTTTTAAGATTGATTCTCGCTATGGCCGTAAGGATAATTAAACCTATTTAAACCTTGAACTATTAGCTGACAGTAGAATAATATAATACTATTATTATTACTATATTATATAAGATATTCGTAATATGAAAACATTTTCGAGGATATTTGAGAACCAAGCTAATACTTGAGAAAAGTGAGTAGCAAAAGTTGATTAAAAAAACCACAATATCATGCTAAAGCAAGAAGTTTTAAAATGAGAGCTTTCAAATCTGAAATTACTGTCCTTTAAAATAGCGTATTATTTCCTATTTCTTTACATTATCTTCTTTGAGTGAACAGGTTTTGATTATTCTTCCTTTAAAAAATAAGCGTTCTTACATACGTGTGGATTAATACTTATGCGTCTCAACGTAATTAAGGACAGGTTTCTTGTACTACTTTGATCGATTTCTAAAAACAGATGGAGTTTCATAAGTAGCAACATTATGTTGATCTTAAATTACAGAAATGTTTGGAACAAAATATTTAAAAATCATGTAGCTATGACGTCATCATTTTTGCACTAAAAATTAACAAAAATCGATCTTGCTAATCGGGTACAATATTTCACAAAGTATAGTTTCACTAAAAAGTGCCTTAATTATATCTATTTATTATTATTATTATTAAACCCATCATAATTTATATGGATCAATGTTGTGATCGAAAATTCCTATACAATTAAGTTGATACTTTTTAGTTTAAAGGACAATTTTTCCGCCATTTTGACAAAAATATTGCCCTTAGCCGGCTATAACTTTTTAAAACCTAGGTTTGCCTCGATCACAAGATTGGTCCAAATAATATATGTAAACAAACCCTTTTTTAGTGAAACTGAACATTGTGAAATATGTTTCAGCCTTGTTTCAAGTACATTATTCTTGTTTCAAGTACATTATTCTTGTTTTAAGTAAATTATTCTTGTTGTAAGTAAAATATTTTTGTTATTCTGTTTCAAAACAAAAACACCACTAGCTGTACAGACCAGCCTCATGTTAATCGTGCATTGTTGCAATATATCGGTGACATGCTCTGCAGTATATAAAGCTTTCAGCTGTATTCATTAACTTTTGTAAAATATAAATGCATTAATAATATCGAAATATATAGTTGATTAACAAATTAATAAAGAATTAATTATTTCTTATTTGCTTTATAAATCCGTTTTGTATGGCGTGGCCCTTAAAATGTATAACCGAAGTTCAGGGAGCAAAACTCTGCGTATGGCTATAGAAAAGCACTGTTGCTTATCCCGAGAGAGGAATGAGCTATCTACATTCTTTCGAAATCCTATGGATATGCTGATTTTGAATAACTGGGTTGTAAACAAAAACTTTTTTCTGTACTATTTTCACCAAAGGAAAAAAAACATGAAAATAAACTTTATTTTTATCAACAACCAACTGTACCAATTAATTAGAAAGCCCTTTAAATACATAAAGACATCGAAACGTCCCTAGCCAACTGAATGACTTATGTCGTTACAAGCTAGTACAGAGCGAGACACGACCGGCAGTTTAATACAATTTTACCTGATTTCTGCACGAAGGGGAAGGGGTATATATTCTCATCATACCATGTGAAGGCACATGCACATGGACACCTGTACAAATTTTACTGTGTAGATATAAGTTACTTTTCTTACTGTACAATTAACTATATAGAATGTTTGGTTTTGTGATGAATGATTTATGAAAATGAAAATGAATTTCTTATAGTCTTATTTCAGTCGCTACAAATCATCTACCATCAGACGTCTACCGTCATCTAGCATCATATTAGAACATACCATCTGCAAATTAAATATAAAAATGTTTAGATGATGCTTATTTGTAAGCATTTAAGTAGGTTGTTAAGTTCTATAGAAAGTGGAGTGGCTTCTACATGTCTTCCATTCGAACTGCTATTATAAAGTAACCCTTATTCATAGGTTCAACAATTATCATGAAGCTATAATTTAAGAGAAAGTGACTTATCTCTTTGTTTTAAACTGTGCTTCAGTCGTTTACTTTTATTACTCTGTAACTCTAAAATAAGGCACTTTTTCACAAGCGCCTTAACGCCGTTCTCCACTCATTCACTGCGAGGGCAGTATTATCTATAGCTTAACTATTAAATTTAACGACTTTTTAATGTGTATTTTGAATTAATGTGTATTTTGAATTGGGAATTAAAATAACAACAAAAATAAATGGTAAGCGATGGAAAATTATGTACTCGCGGCGAGTAAAAATTATGTACTCGCGGCGAGTGAAAACCACTGGCCTTTTGAA
>JAYJMI010377732.1:0-37758 GCA_036873855.1 Sarsia tubulosa
AGGCAACCAGCACCTATTCAACCTTTCAGCGAAGTCTCTTTACACGCTCATTTCAGAACGCAACAAAGCTGTAATCTATGGAATCCCACTAGGCACTATAGATCAAGGACTTAGCTCGTGCTCTGAACGCAATTCCGTGAAGAACCAGTATACCTGATAAAAAATGAGCTTTTCATGGAAACTCGTTTTATTTTTTTCATTCTTGGCGTCATTGTGGTATTTTCACCAATTAGTCTGTTGGCTCAATTGACACAAGTCACTGAAGTTGCCGGTGAAGTAACGGTCACTGCGGATTTAATTGTAGAAGGCAACGCTAATTCGGATGCGGACTTAGGGTTCAGGGCGACTTGGTGGTGACTGGTAATCAGCAGATAGATGGAGAACTGACTGTCAGTGGTTCAATGATTGCGGATAATCTGACATTATTAAGCCCTCAAGGTGACATTTCAATGGGTTCATTCGTCGCCCAAGATCCTTCGATTTCCTATCAATCTGATTTTTCAACTGGAGTCGATGGCTGGATTGTTAGTGGGGGGACGGTTATTAGCACCGATGAGTCTGTTCTTTCTGCTACAGATAATGCCAATTGTCTTATGCACCGTTCTGGAGTTTTTAACGGAACAACACCGCATCGTATTACTGCAACAACCACAGGTTCTACGAGTATAACCCTTCAATCATGGGATGCTACATTGGGTGTCTGGAAGACATTATTGGTTGGTTGGAATGGCACTGATATCATCACCGTAACGCCGTTTAGTACTACATTACGCTTTCGCTCTAACACGCCAACTTTTCAAGTAATTTCTCTCACTGTAAAAGAGGTAACGAGCTAAAAGTAGCTTTAGCCGGATGAAAGCGGTTTGATAATTCGTTCGCCGTTGAGCAATCGAATGGTTTCGTCGAGGCTGGCGACAAGGCAGGGTAGACGTTAACATTGCTGTGAGCGCATAAAGATGATATAGGTGCCCCCTTTAACATAAGTTCGAAGCACGGCGATAATTTCGCTACCTCGTAAAACTGCCGAGATCATAATCCCTATTGTGACAGAGAAGGATTTTTGAAAAGCGACATCGCCCTCCATTTATATCAGATCACCAAAGATATCACGAACGATATTCGCATCTACAAAAAAGGGCGTAGTCTGCAAAGACTGCGCCCTTTCGTTTGACTAAAGAATCAATTACTCAGCCTTGAGTAAATGCACATCGCGCTGTGGGAATGGGATCGTCACGCCTTCTGCATCAAAGCGGATCTTAATTTGTTCCTGTAAGTCAAAGAAAAGGTCCCAGTAGTCTTCAACTTTCACCCATGGGCGGAAGGCAAAGTTAATCGAGCTATCACCCATTTCCATCAAGCCGATCGTCGGGGTTGGTTCAGGCAAAATCCGTGGCTCATCATCCAAGATTCCTTGAAGAATCTTTTTAACCTTAGTCAGATCATCGCTATAACTCACGCCTGCAACAAGGTCTAAACGGCGAGTGCCTTTCTTCGAATAATTCTCAATCACACCACCTGTCGCGATCGCATTCGGCAAGATTTGTGTGCGATTATCCAGTGTGATCAAAGTTGTTGTGAAAATACCAATTTCTTCAATGATACCTTCGCCACCTCCAGCAACGACGTAGTCCCCTACTCGATACGGCTTAAAGATCAAAATCAAAACACCTGCAGCGAAATTCGAGAGCGAACCTTGCAGCGCTAAACCAATCGCCAAACCGGCAGCACCAACAATCGCAACAAACGAAGTCGTCTGAATCCCCAAACGTCCAAGCGCGGTTATCACAACGATCACCAACAAGCCTGCATGAACCATCGAAGATGCAAAGCCTACCAATGATGGCTCCACTTTTTTCGCTTCCATTATCGCTCGGATACGCTTTGCGAGGAAATTGGCCAACATGCGACCAATGATAAAGATCGCAATCGCTGCCAATACATTCAGGCCATACTCAGTGATCGTCTCACTCAGCTTCTGTAAAATCGCATCGAAATCAATCGACGACGATGAATCCGCTGTAGGCTCAGCGGCAGCTTGAGTCACTTCAGCAGATGCTTCGGTGACGGTTTCAGTAGTCATCATTTCTTCGTCCATACGCGCAAACTGGAGAGAGTTATCCATTATGGCAACTCACATATTGAAGTAAACGTAAGGGAAGTTAGAGCGACTACCCCATCCTCTCAGAAGCCAGTGATTCCTCTTGAAAATCTGCAGCCGACATTGCAATCACTTGATTTGCTAGAGCCGCTTGAAAATCCTGATACGAAAGCACTTCCAAAGTGCCATCTTCGTGTTCCACAATCGAAGTCAAAGACTCAACCCAATCTCCAGAGTTCACATAGTGTACTCCATCAATCATTTTATCATCTGGAGTATGAATGTGCCCACAAATCACTCCATAACAGCCCTTGCTCTTCGCCAGTTTCACAACCTGTTCCTCATAATTTGAGATAAAGCTAACCGCAGATTTCACACGGCTCTTTATATATTTACTCAAAGAGAAGTTCCCCTTCCCCTTCCACCGCCACCAGCGGCTGTAGAGTCGATTAAAGCCTAGCAGCCATTGATAACCGAAGTCACCAATATGAGACAATATCTTCAAGTGAGTCGTCACTAAATCAAACACGTCACCATGCAGCACGAGATATTCTCGACCTTGAACCGTTTTGAATAAGTAATCTTCACGAATCTGGATATTCATAAAGTCCATCGGCATAAAACGCCTCAAGAGGTCATCATGATTCCCACGCAGATAAATCACTTCAGTACCATACTTCTCCATTTTTTTAAGAATCAGGCGAACAAAGCGTGTATGACTGTTCTCCCATTTACCGGAACGACTTAACTGCCAAGCATCAATAATGTCCCCATTCAGAATTAAACGATCACAGCGGGTATATTTTAAGAACTCGTTAACTTCGTCGATTTTACAATGAGACGTCCCTAGATGAACATCTGACAAGATAATCGTCTTATATTTTAACTTTTTCATAGATTCTCGGCACCAATCTAAATTGAACCCAAAGTCAGCATTCTGGTGCTTCGATGACTAGCATACAGATACTGCGTAACAAATTAGTAGCGCACAGGTTACATTCATGCAACAAGGTGCGATAGTACTCAATATTTATACCAACTTGGCTTTGCGGGTGGCTCTAGACCTTGCGCCTCGTAAGCCGTCTTGAAATGCATTTTTGCATATCCCGAAAGTGCATCCACACCTTTTTCATCGAAAATCTTCTTCGCTTGCTCAAGGACTCTGCCGCTCGCGCCTTTCATCAGTTCCTCGCCCAACTCGTCCGAAAGGCGCTTCATTTCACGCACATAGATCGCACGCGCAATAATCGATGCTGCCGCGACAACTGGGTCTTCTTCAGCCTTCGTACGGCTAATCAAATTAAAGTCTTTGCGCTCCTTTACATACGCATCGACCAACTTCTGCTTGGTAAACTGGTCTAGAATGCCCCAAGCCGCCGGACGCTTATCTAGGGCTTCATTGAGTGACCGACCATGATACCAAGCCAATAGCTTGTTTAAATTATTTCCGAACTTCTTGTATAGCTCATTATATTTCGCCATTCGGGCAAAAGCCGTCGCGATCACAACGCCCTTGGTCTGGCGAATCACTTTATCCAGTTTCAAGATCGTGTTGTCTGTGATTTTCTTACTATCACAGACACCCGCCTCGATCCATGCACGGACCATGTCGCCATCCGCAACCACACACGCGGTCACCAAGGGACCAAATAGGTCGCCCTTACCACTCTCGTCGCAACCTGCATGTAACTCATACCACTCGGGGTGATGAACCTCGTCGTAGCCAAGTCGTGGATCACCTGTGATCTCCGTTTCGACTACATCGCGCACAAAGTCTTCGGTCTTCTTACCCTGCACCACCAACTTACCGCTCTGGTAGCCCACCACATTGACCCCCTCGCCCTTGAACGCAAATAAGGTATAGGCCACGTCGTAAGGTATCCAAGCGCCTCCACCCTCCTCCAAGAGATCCGCAAGTTTATCCATCTGCTCATCATCCAATTTAATGGTATAGAGCTTCTTGACTTTAGGCCCTTCCTCTTCGGCGGGTTGTTTGGTTTTCTTTTTAGGCATGACGAACAATCAATTCACACAACTAAACCACTCAAATCAAGGCTGGATAGGCACTGAATCCGAAAATGAGGGCATCGCGTTTTTTCGACAGAATGATTTTTGACAGAATAATTATGAAAATGACGACAAGGATAACCTCACGTATGAATCCCTAAAAAACGCGTTTTACACGGCCACTACATTTCCCAAAGCAATGGTTGAGTTGCCTCGCTGGACACTGACTGCCTCTCAATTTAACTGCAGGCCTCAAACACTTAAAACATGGCCTAGATAGGCCCAATCTGACGATTGGTCACTTTTAAAAATAATGATTCTGTCACAAATTATTCTGTCGAATCTCCCCGAACTGCAACTAAAGCCAAAACCAGCTATTGAAAAATGCCGCAACTCTGCCCATCACTGTGCGCATGACAACTGATACCTTTACACAATGGTTCGTAAGCTGGGGTCTCTCCGAAGCGAACGCAGAGGCGGTAGGCGTCTTCTGCGGATTCCTCTTCCTAATCTTTCTGGCACTTACTGCAAATTACATCGCGAAGGCATTCATCAATTGGGTCATCCACCCAATTATCCGTAAAACTTCAATTGCATGGGATGACCTGCTCATCGAAAAACGTGTCATCGTGCGCTTCTCGCACATCGTACCCGCAGCAGTCATCCACTTCTTCGCACCCGCGCTCTTTAGTCAGTTCCCGGAAATCAGCGAAAAGTTCAGTATCGTGGTCAACACGTACCTCATCATCATCATACTCTTTATCATTGATGGTGTATTGAACTTTATTCGAGCCGTATGGGAAGCTGGCCCAATCGGTAAGCGCTATCCCGCAAAAAGCTTCGCACAAGCCGCAAAGCTAGTCATCAATCTGATCGGCATCATCTTTGTGCTCTCTGCTGTCTTGGGAAAGTCGCCCCTCGTCTTTTTCTCTGGTCTCGGCGCGATCACCGCCATCCTTCTATTAATTTTCAAGGATGCCATTCTCGGACTCGTCGCCGGCTTCCAACTCTCAGTGAACAATATGGTGATGGTCGGCGATTGGATCGAAATGCCCGCACGCGGTGCCGATGGCGAGGTGATCGATGTCTCACTCACCACCGTCAAAGTCCAAAACTGGGACAAGACGATTACTACGATCCCAACCTACGCGCTCATTTCCGATTCCTTTAAAAATTGGCGTGGCATGAGCGAAGCAGGTGGGCGCCGGATCAAGCGCTCATTACACATCGATATGCGCACCATCCAATTTGCGGATGAACAATTGCTCGAGTGCTTCAAACACATCCGCATCCTACGCCCTTACCTAGAAAGCAAACTGGATGATATCAAGAAACACAACTCCGGCGTCGAGAACGACCTCGCGGAACTCGTAAACGGCCGCCGCTTAACCAATATTGGAACTTTCCGCGCATACTGCGTCGCTTATCTACGCAACCACCCTAAAATTCATCAAAAAGGCATGACACTCTTGGTACGCCAACTGGCACCCAATGAGAAAGGTCTACCAATTGAGCTCTACTGCTTCGCCAACGACACGGCATGGGCAAACTTTGAAGATATCCAAGGCGATTGCTTCGATCACCTGCTTTCGATCCTACCCGAATTTGGACTCAGTACCTACCAAGCTCCGAGTGGTGCAGATCTAGAAAAAGCCGGAGCGTTTCTAGGAATCAACCGGTAAGACTCATAGCTCCTAAAATAACTTCTTCGCACTCGTTACGTTATCACCGTATTGCTTAGCCGTATACCAATCAATCGTCTTACCAGACTCTTCAATCTGCTCGCTTCCTAAAAGACAAAAGACTGAACCCAGACTGCGATTATCGAAGCCAGATTTGTAATTGCAGTCATCACCAAATTGAGATTAACCACTAGCATGATCTTGCCACAACTTAAGTCCACTCTCTACTTCACAGCCTTTCTTGCACTTGCCCTCTTGACCGGTGTTGCGAACGCAGCGATATTCACGGTTACGAATACAAACGATAGCGGCGCCAACTCTTTAAGAGATGCGATCGAGCAATCAAATTCCATTTCCAATCCTGGCAAAGACACTATTTTGTTCAATATCCCAGGCAACGGGCCTCATGTTATTGCCCCCACAATGGGACCGACAGCGTTACCTACGCTAACAGACCCAGTACATATCGACGGTTATTCTCAGCCTGGCGCACAAAGAGCCACACCGACATCGCCAGCAATGCTCAAGATTGTGATTAGTGGTGAAAACATGGCGGATTTCCTCGTTTATTCGGGCATTAAAATTGAAACAGATGATTCGGAAATCCACGGACTTTCCATTATCAACTTTCCCGGAGGACATGGCATCTTCATTCGAAACGGAAGTCACAATGAAATCATGGGTAACTACGTGGGGCTTGATCCATCCGGAGCTGTCACGCGGGATCCGCAAACTGGGGCAATACTTACGGGGAACGGTTACGGCATAGCTATTCAGACGAGCGGCAGTCATAATAAGATCGGAAGTTCTATCGCATGGACACGCAATGTGATCTCGGGAAACCTGAATTCAGACGTTATACTGAGGAATCAAATTTCAGGGACAACCACTGCTTCTTCAATGGCCAATAACCATATCCAGAATAACTACATTGGTACTGACCCGCGTGGTAACACCATACTAAATGAGTCGTCTGGCGTGGCCCCACTCCAATCCGCAATCACGCTTTCGAGTGCTCTTTTGACTCAGATTGGCGGCAATGCAACCACTGAAGGAAATCTAATTGCAGGCAGATCCGTTGGTATTACCGTCAATCCATCCAGTTTGGGCATGTTGAGTGGTCTTGCCACCATTGAAGGAAACGATTTCGTTGATAATGAAACTGCAATCGATTTGTATGGGTCACACAATATCATCGGAGGCAGTAATTCGAACCAAGCCAACATGATATCCAACTCGAGCGCTCAAAGCACAGGTATTAGAATTTATGAGTTTGGCGATAATGAGATTATCGGAAACTTTATCGGCTATGAACGTGGAGGCCGCAGGACCAGGAATACACCCGGAATCGGTATTTCAATCGAGTCATCCAGCGGGAATTCTATCGGAGGGTCGAGTGCCGGCAACTTAATCGCTGCCCGAATAGTAGGCGTGGAAATACTAGAACAGACATCAGTTCCAGTTGAAAACAGGATTTCGCAAAATGCAATTTCTTCTGACCTCTACGGCAGCGCAAGTATCGACTTAGCTAGTGACGGTATCACATTTAACGATCAGGGAGATGCCGATGCAGGCGCAAACACGCTGCTGAATTACCCTGAATTATTAAGAGCTCAGATCAATACTGCTCGCAACGGCATTGATCTGCTTTACGACCTCGACGCCCAACCTGGCGACACAGTTACTATCGAGTTTTTTGCGAGCAGGGCTTGCGCTAGACATGGCGAACGTTTTGTTGGAGAAACAACTTTCATGATCCCTAAATCAGGACTCGGGTTGACGCAAATAGACCGGATAAGCCGTTCAGCGCAAAGCTCAAGCTCGATTCGCTACACCTCGCCGAAAGGCCGGTACACTGTCAGTACGGCGTTAATAGGCTCCATCAAGTCAGGTGAGAATATAACGGCAACAACGACAATCGACAACAATACATCTGAGTTCTCTGATTGCGTTATTGTGATGTAACCAAACGCATACCAAATAATAAATTGCTTTATTTTCTGTTCTGGTCTGGTCCGTGGGCATTACGGCATAAATGCAGTTTGTTTCTCTTCCAGCAACGGCGTGTTAACGACGTTGAGTGCTCTACAAACTGGCCTCAGCTTATTTGTAATATGTAACGATTTGCTGAGCAAGGTCACTATAGCGGTTGTCATTCCACCACAAGGATGCGAGTATAAAAGCTTCAATGCAATGACCTACATCCACGTCTTTCTTGCGACCTAAGAAAGACTCACCTGAGCCGATCGAATTGACTCTTGTATTCCCTCTCGTATCCACCTCTCCACTGGTACGAATCCGACTTACTTGCCAGAATACAGCCCTTCGACACACTGACACCAAATCATGCTCGCGACAACCCGCCATAAGCAGGCGAAGCCCGATCGCGACCGCAACGCCATTGTAACTTGAATCAAAACCTCCATTTTCGATGAAATAACCGTCAGGGTGGACCTGATCCGTTGCTGCTTCTACGAATGAAGATGCGACCTCAATGGCTTCATCATCTTCCAGGAGCATTCCCAGCGAATAAAATGCTAATGCATTAAAAAGCAGTCGATTGGGTGCACGCTTATCAGCATTTCTCAGAGATTCCTGATAGCGAAGCAGATAATTTAACGTTAAGCGCAACTTTGGCCTCAAAGCACTGAGCCGCTGGCGTAATTGGGCGCAGTCCTCAGACTGCGTCACCCAATCATTCGTTTCAATAGCATACCACCCCGAACCCAATGAAGACATACAAAATGCAATACCACTAGCAAGATCTGCGACACTTGGCTGACCTTGACCTTCCAATCCCGAAGGAAGCACTAACTTAAAATCACCCGCACTTGTTTGATAGCGAAAGACATACTCAGCAGCCTTTACAAAACGCTCAAGCGGTGGCAATTGCTTCGAAGCAATTCCATAACTGGCAAGATGATGCATTCCAAGTTGGAATCGAACATGGAAATAGGCCTTCTTATTTCGCCCGATAGCCCCGGTTTCATCCGCCACATGGTGCTTTGCCAATTGTTCTGAAATCCTGACAGGTAGATTTACCAAGCGATTCCCCAAAGAGACTTCTTCAGCAAAAATAGACGTCGAGTAGAAGGCAATGAAGAGTATAAAAATGGTTTTCAAAGAATTCTAAGTATTAAATCTTCAAATGCTTCCGTCACCTCTTAATTCTCCTTTTTAGTGCCACCCTCCGCGTGTTAGATAAGTGATGCCTAGCAATAGAGATTCTAAGCGCCTTTAAAACTTCAACAAAATGAAAGAACACCCAATCGAACAAGCATGTACACGCTGCGGCGCATCAACCAAAGGCAAACTCGATGGTGTTGCTCTATGCGACACCTGCTACAGCGTTTTTGGCGCGTGCTGCGCGGGCGAGTTCGAGCCCGACGATCTGCTCTGTATGCCTGACAAACCGAGCGAAGAGACTCAAGGCACATCAACCGACTAACTTGCATGGAGATTAAACCGGTCGACGACGATGACAGAGCTTGGGCCCTCAAGAAATCCATTACAAAAATGATTGCACAGTCATCTTCGGCGGATCTACGTTTGCCCTAAAATTATTTTGCCAACTACTCACGTCGTATTCGTTAAGCGTTCAATAAGCGTAATTAAGCGATTAAAGAAGCGTCTGAGCCGTTAAATCTGGGTCGAATTCTTGCCTGACTCCACGTATGTTAAAGGGTTCCGACCTGCTGATAGACAGACAAGAGTGTCCGCCTTACAGGTGTTCTGTCCAATAACCACTTCGTATAAGATCCACATGCATCAACGGCCTAAAATGAAATCAATAACCTTTGTGCTTATTATACTTCTCGGCTTTCGACTTCAATTCGCGGCGATTGCGACGCCCAATAGTGATCTGGCGTTTTTTCTGACGTTGCTGTAATTGCTCCAGCTCAAAATCAAGCTTTAGGTAATTGATAAAGCGCTCCTTGCTCAACTCACCAGACTCAATTGCTGCACGGATCGCACAGCCTTTGTCACTACCGTGCTGACAATCGTTGAATTTACACTGAGCTGCTATAGAATCGAAATCGACAAAGCTCTCCTTAAGCGTTTTTGCATCGGTCCACATCTGCACTTCACGAATACCGGGATTATCAATCAGCATCCCACCTTCCGGCAAAACAAGTAATTCGCGCGCGGTCGTGGTATGCATCCCTTTGCCAGTCACCGCATTCACCTCGCCCATCCATAGCACTGCTTCACCGACCAAATGATTGATGAGAGTCGACTTGCCGACTCCGCTGGAGCCAATCATGGCGACCGTCACTCCAGGAGCTATGAATTGGCGAATCGCCTCCACACCATTATGCTCAACTGCGCAAGTTTGAATCACTTCAATATCGGGATTCAGTTTTCGAAGGGCATCCGCAGCGAGTGCATTCATCTCGTCTGCATACAGATCTGATTTATTTAAAATCGCAACTGACTTCGCCCCGCTACGTTGCATCACCGCATAGTAGCGCTCCATACGACGCGGATTAAAATCCTGCCCTGCATCGGTCACCACAAAGACAACACTTACATTGGCAGCGATTACCTGTTCTTCTGTGCCCTTTCCAGGAGCCTTGCGTGACAAACACGACTGCCGTTCGAGACGCGCTCGGATCACGGCCTCATACTCGTCAGTGTCTTCTCCAAAATCAAGCGCCACCCAATCACCTACTGAAGGCAACTCCGCATCAGTCGCCGCTTCGTGATACACCGCACCACTCATGATCACTTCCAACTCACTGCCGTCACCCAACAACGCGCCGTAGGATATTTTGTTATCCCGAATCAGACGCGCCGGTTGCCAGCCCTTCTCATGGAAATCTTTAAATTGCTCTGCATAACGAGCATTCCAACCAAGTGATTCTAGTGTCATAGCTCGTAAACAATTCCGTTAACTATCATTACGTCCAATCGGCGCAAGCTCACGATATAACGCGTCCCACTCTCCAGCCAAACTCGATGTGCAAATAGGCTGCACGGCTCGATTATACCAATAGGTCGCATTAGATTCATCACCCTCAACTCGATGAAGATAAGCATGTACCCATGCAGCTTCTGCGGTCACTAATCCCTGCACCAACTCGTGAGCCTGCTTCCAATCACCACGCTGCTCGGCTTCCAATGCTTGTATATATACGTTCTTTGTTTCCATCGATAATTTTCACAGTGCCAGCCGCGGCAGAGAGGCTCAAGCCATTACTCCGCCCAGGTGAGATGATTTGCAAAGCCCGTTCGACGCCAGACCTCTTTCTTCTCAAAATCTAGTATACACATTACGTGGTCATACATATAAACGCGCTCAGCAACCCCCTTTATATTGGCCTTTCGACTCACACCGCGCAGATGCTTCGCCGTTAAACAAACTGCCATATACCGACCACATCGGGTCAATTGAGCAGGACGTGCATACCAAAACTCGGGGTTTCGATGGTTCGCAATTGCCAGTAATTGCTTCGATTCACGAGTCTCTAAATCATAGTAATGCACATCCGAGCTACTCTCCCGATACCACACGCCATTATGCGCGTTCGACCACGTAGGGTGACGCCCCAAGCGGCTTAAGCGCTCAATTCGATTCACCTTTAAATCCCACAAAACAAGCCCATTCCCACCAATGACAACACGGCTTGCACCACTCGGATCAAACACCGCTCCCTGTCCGGTTGAATCCTCACTAGGAAACGTCGCACGTCGAGTGCCTTTCAAATCCACGAGATAAATTCCATCTGCACCCGCAAAGATTAGCTCACCAAGGCTACGGCTAAAAGCCAAAGGTCGATATGCATCACGACAGATCGGCCGCAAGCGCGCTCGACCCTCCCCTGGCTTTAAGGCAAACAGCTGGTGATCAATCACGATTCGATCATCGGCTGGTCGATCCGTTGCCAAGAGGCCGAACAACTGCCCAGCTTCCTCAGAAGAGCCATCGACCCACTCTAACAACCACAAAGCCCATTGATTTAGTGGCAAATCGAGCAACACATCTGTGATTTTGGGTACGAGGTGAAAGGAGCGTAGCTGACTAAAATCACGACGTGACGCACTAGGTGCAGATACATAACGATAGGCAGTTTGCGTCTTCGCATCATACGCAATCGGACAATCCACTGGACCAACTGCTCCAAAGTCATGCACTGGGGTAAAATCACTGTGCTGCAACAGTAAGCGCCCATTCTCTTCAATCAGTAAATCCGGAGCATCCCTACGTGGTGACACCTCACTCCAATCTGCTGCAAACTCTATGTTGATTCCACTCATTTGAACTGAAAATAGTCACTCTAGAGGATATTTCGCAATGAAGGTTTTCAAAAACTGACCACAAGCGTTGATCTTAGAAAGACAAGTCAGTTTAATACGTTAATCTAACGCCATGAACCCACCAATCTAAAATGGAGCCTCTCGTAAAAACGATGAAACGAGCCTCCTCCCTCCTCTACCTAGCACTGCTGTGCACGTCAATCAGTTGCCAAAGACGGCGAAGTCTATCTGATCGATCTAAAAGCACGGCGGCGGCACCGAGCTCGACCTGAGCAAAGCAGATCAAGATTGGCTCGTGCTCGTGAGAAAATAGTCTCCCCATTTTCGGAATAAAGGGACAAAGTATCCACTCTGACACACCATGAGAAACACGATTACAACGACACTCCTCTTCGCTGCAACTGCACTGCTTCCTACATTACTTGTAGCGGCGCCGAACAAAGCCACAGAGGTCAACCCAATCGAAGTTGGTAGCACGATACCTCCAGTATCCTTAACCCAAGCCGATGGGACCACTGTCCAGCTTCGTGAACTCGTTTCCGAAAAAGCGACCGTGATCGTTTTCTACCGAGGTAGCTGGTGTCCATATTGCACACGACATCTTGCTGCCCTCGGGGAGGTCGAAGAAGCGCTGCTCAACAAAGGCTACCAAATTATCGCAATCTCTCCAGATCAAGTAGATAAGGTTCGCGAATACACCGACGACGCGAAAGTCAATTACACCATTTACTCCGATTCACTGATGCAGGCTTCCAGCGCATTCGGACTTAGTTTCAAACTCGATGCGCCGACACTAAAGAAACTGGACAGCTACAACATCGATGTTGAAGCCGCATCCGGCCAAGCTCACAATCTACTTCCCGTTCCAGCAGTCTACATCGTAAGCACCGACGGCATCATACAATTCCGCTACTATAATCCCAACTACTCAACACGCTTAAGTGCTGAAGAAATTGTCGAAGCGATTCAATAGTTTACTCAAAAAAGAACTTACCTAAACGCTAACGGGCCACACATTGCAAAAAACCTCTCCACGGGTCCCATACTAAGAAGATTTGATCCGCCCTAGAGATAAATAGTTAGCACCGTCTCAGTGCGCACTCAGGTCGTATTGGTGGAACCTTTCGAATGATCAAGCGGTGCGAGACGCACCAGCCCTACCTCTCTAAATTAGCCGACTTTGTTTGGCGCCTCAGACAAGGCTTCTAAATATTCAGGGCACACTCCCTTAATCCAGACATAGTCCGCATCAATCTTTGTCGCATAAATAAGACGCCCTTTGGTCATGCCCACAACAATCCCAAGAAATAATGATAGAACACCGAGTAAACCCAGCCAACCTAAAGACAAACCAATTGAAAAGACAATCATCGCAAAACCGCCTAAACAAAACAACCAAGACATGTAGTATCCCTTCTTCTGCTGCGCACGGTGCAAACTACAAATTGGGATCCTCACTGTCGCCTTCTTTGAAACACAGGCAGCAACAATCAACATAATCAATAGATTCACTAAAATCAGAATATAGACCCATGGGTGATAATAAGATAACTTTTTAGCGATAAGCGCTCCCTCAGCTTCACGATTACACTTCACACAGCGACAGGGTAATTCAGCATCTCTCTCTAGGACGACTGCCTTGCCCTGCTTCCAAACCTTGGAATCATCAACGTTCAACGACGGAGGAGTCTGAACACTCACAGCTTCAGCAGTTTGCCCCAACGCTACCTGATACGCTTGCCAATCCGACATCTGTTCACACCAAACCATTGTTGAAGCATTGATTTCATTAGATTCAAATAAATTAATTAACTCTGCTTCGGAAACAGGCCCAACCTGTTTATTATTTCGCGCATAATACCAATCCATAACTTATTTTTAAGCAGAAAAGGTTGCAAATCCACAAGCTTCAAATAACCCGAGACAAATAAGTTATAAATGGAGCCCACAGCGCTTAACGAATCGTCAACTATCCATGCTTGCCATATAGCTCGCAGATTGCATCGTTATCAATTCATGCAACATAACACACTCAGCTGGCTCGTCATTGTCCGTGTAAAAACACACGAAACGGGTCAGTCGTAACTACAACAATAGAAGTATACGGAGACCTCCTCGAGTGGTCTCCATTGTTGCATGAGCAGGTTATCTGTTTCACGGGCCATCCGAAAGGTTTCCAGAAAGGAACCTAATGAAACAATCCAATCAACCGTCTACACACGAAACTCGTGGACTTTGCTTAGCCATCGCATCCGTGCTTTGCTTTACAGCGACATCGCTACTGCTCAGCTATACAAACCGTACATACGGTGTCGACGGCTGGGTCGCATCTGCGTATCGTGCGGTTATTGGACTCGTCGTCATCTTTGCGATACAGAAGAAAACCGGAAAGCTACACCTAAGCCATATTGTAACGAATCGCTTACTCTTCACACGTGGCTTGATTGGCGGCGCCACCATCCCCTTGTATTACATCTGTATTATGGAGCTCGGCGCTGGTCGAGCTGGCATGATCGGCGGTTCTTATCCGCTCTTCGCCGCCGCATTTGCGATGTGTCTCTTAAACGAAGGCTTACGGCGTAGTTACTTCGTTTACATTGCCCTCGCCTTAGTCGGACTCGCGGCTGTATTTGCCGATAGCGGCCTCAATGGCAGCAAGCCGGCCTTCGATATACTAGCACTCACAGGAGCCGCGACTGCAGGGCTCTGCGTTGTCATGATCCGGCACCTACGCCACACAGAGAACACCTCAACGATCTTCGCGTCCCAGTGTGTTTTTACACTCATCATCGCCTTCGTCGCTGCAGGCGATCGCTTACTGATCAGTAATCCACAAGCCATGGGTCTCACCTTGCTTGCGGCCATCACTGTAGTCGGCGGTCAACTCTGTATAACTGAATCCTTTCGCTATATCAATGTCGCGAAAGGCTCGACCTTGCAGATGCTCACCCCCGCACTCACCATAATCACTAGCGCATGCTTACTCGGCGAATCGTTCAGCCTCTTAGAGATCACCGGTGGTGCCACGATCCTCTACGCCAGCTATCGAATCGTCACGAGCAATCGTTAACGTCAGCCACCGATGAAACCTAACAGAAAAATGATATTAAGCATTCACAGCTAAGCCTCGATGTTCTAACTTAATTACGAATGAACACATTAGATCGGCTCAAACACGAAATGGCGGCACCAACCAACGAACTCAACTTCAAGAGCGAGTGGATAGGCCATCTACATGAAAACCTGCCGCTCTATGAGCGGCTACCTCAAACACTACAAGACAGCCTACACCAAAAAATCGCTCAATTCATAACAACGACGAATTTCGAAGGCTGCGACGGAATCGAACTCACCGCTCCCATCATCTTAACCGTGGCTGGACAAGCCTGCCTCCTAGTGCTCAAGCATGAAGGCCTGCCTTACCCAGAGCTACATACCGTATTGCTCTACCCTCGCGCCTTCAGTTCCACTATCGAAACCTTCGAGTCCGATGGCACGTCCGTGGAGACAACTGTCCTCTGTGAGGGTGAATCTTGGGAGGATGGCACCGTCCGACTGGCGTGGGATTCAGTCATTGGTGGCGCGCGAAACATTTCTGACGGTCACAATGTCACCTTCCACGAATTTGCTCACCAACTCGACGCCCTTGATGGCGACATCGATGGCGTGCCCTTACTCCCCAGCGAAGAAGCCTTCCATACTTGGGCTGGTGTACTCGGCGAACATTGCGCCGACTTCATCGACCGAGTCTCACGCGGCCTTAAAACCGTCCTAGATCCCTACGCTGCCACCAACCCAGGTGAATACTTCGCCGTCGCCACGGAGACTTTTTTCGAAAAGCCAAAGCAGTTCAAAAAGAAACACCCTGACCTCTACTCTGAATTACAAACCTTCTATCAACTCGATCCAGCCAGTTGGTTCTAAGTAATGGACATGTCGTCGTGAGTGGGCTGATTGTAATGCCGTATCTGCCGCGACTCTGCCTCAGACCGGTTCGCGTATCGATTTATGATTTGCAAATAGATCCTTTTTCGCCCCTTACGGAAGCGCTTTTGATGCTTCGTCGCCCGTCCGCTCACACGTGCTCGCCAAAAACGAAAACTTTTTAACTTCAGGCTACGCCTCATAACGAAAATAACATCTGCCTCACACAGTCCGGTCTTTTCTTTAATCACTTCAAAAGAAATACGATCTGCCCAAGCCATCGCAATGATTTGATCAATGACTTCTACATCGAGTTTAGCTAAATCTAGTTGTTTCACTTGTAAGTAATCGAAGATAACTGCGTACACTTACTAAGTTTTCTATATAGCTCTCAGAGCTCAAATAAGGAAGAAACTTCAGCTTTCATTCCGCAAGATTTCCAATGGCGGATGTGTGGCTATACCGCGACTGCCTGCCATGCCAGTGATGAGCGCCAAAAAGACGACAAACAGAAATGCCGATACGATTTGCAGCCAAGGCACAGTAAAATCGACTTTAAAGACCCAGACTCCAAGCGCAGTGGCAGCCGTCAACGCTAGGCCGATACCAACGGTGCCTGCAATTGCTCCGATCAAGCCATACTCGATCGCCATGATGCAGCGTATCTGCGAGCTACTGGCACCGATCGTGCGCAACAACACACTCTCGCGAATTCGCGACTGTCG
The DNA here is from genome assembly GCA_036873855.1 of Sarsia tubulosa. Lineage (NCBI taxonomy): Eukaryota > Metazoa > Cnidaria > Hydrozoa > Anthoathecata > Corynidae > Sarsia > Sarsia tubulosa. The sequence goes on from JAYJMI010377732.1 coordinate 16,695, forward strand.
ACTAGTGGAGAGTGCATTAATCAAAATAATCACCCCGGTCGCGACAGTGAATAAACCCATAAACTGAATCGCGAAACTAATACGGCCAAAGACGCTTTGCAGTGCATCCAGAACTACATTTAGATCGACTGCTGATACGTTTGGAAACTGCTTGAAAAGTGCACTTTGTAACTGTGCGGTCGTCTCACGATCAGGCGAACGCGTCACTGCAATCCACCACTGAGGCGCGTCTTCAAGCACGCCGAGTGGAAAGGTCGCAAAGAAGTTAGGACGCAATTGCGTCCAATCGACTTTACGTAGACTACTCACAGTCACTTCCATAGGGATGCCTTGAATGTCGTAGCGTAGTTGGTCGCCAACCTCCACCCCCATCTGCCTTGCGATATCAACCTCAAGGCTAATCGGAACAGGCTCTTTAAAACTATCCCATCGTCCAACATAATCGCCAGAGCTGACAGTCTCCGCAGAGCTTGTTTGGCCGCGATAACTGCTGCGCCATTCCCGATTGAGAATCCAACTATCAACAGTATTGTCGGGGTCACGTTTGATGGCGCTGACTTCACGACCTTTGATTGCAGCCAATCGCATAGTAACGACGGGCGCGGCTTCCATCACATTCAGGCCATAGTCGGCCAAGGTCTGATGCAGGCCTTCGAGTTGATCTTGCTGCACATCGAAAAACAAAATGTTCGGCTCTTCATTCTGCGCCGCGATATCCGTCTGCTGTAACAGACCCGTTTGGATCAGCATCAGTGTGTAAATGAGAAAAGTTCCCATGCCGAGGCTGACCGTCAGATAAACAGTGCGATTGTTCGGACGGTGAAGATTTGCGGCGGCTTGGCGCAACAGATAATGACTCGGGTTAAAGAAACGCTTCAGTATTTTTTTGAGTAGCGCAGCAATACCCCAAAGCAAAAGCAAGACCAGTCCTAGGACAGCTGCAAAGATTGCCCCCTGCCACCACGTATCCGTTCGACCGATACAAAAGAACACTAATAGAATCGCCGTAAAAACTGCCAGCCAACGAACTCCAGTCTCGCTGCGTTTCGGTGTCGTATCAAAACTCGCACGCAAGGCACGAAGCGGGCTGATCTTCCGCAAAGGCAACAAGGGAAACAGACCAAAGATAAACGCAGTCATCGTGCCGTAGGCGAATCCTATCGCAAGACTTGACCAACTAATCACAAACTCAAGAGAAAATGGCAACAGGGGTGCCAGCAACTGCGGTAGCGCAGCTTGGCAAAGCAAGCTCAGTAAGACACCTACGCTGGAGCCGACAACTGCCACCGCCGCGATTTGCACCAAAAAAACTCGCGTCGCCGTTTGGGCACTACTACCGAGGCAGCGGAGTATCGCCACAGTGTCCCGCTTTTGCTGGAGGTAGCTGTGCGCCGCTCCGGCGATGCCGACACCGCCTAGAAGCAAAGCGACAAAGCCTACTAGACTGAGAAATCGATTGAGATTTTCGAGTGGGCGCCCGACATCTTCCTTTTGGTCTTCGACTGTTTCTGCTTTCAAATAATTGTCAGCCAGAAAAGCTGTGTTCTCCGAGATAATCGTCTCGGGGGCCTTCGGCATGTTGGCCGCATACAATCGATAAAACGCGATACTACCGGTGCCAATCAATCCGGTGGATTCAAGTTGCGAAAGGGGTACATAAGCACGAGGCGCAAAAATACCGGCAAAGGCAGCCTCGCCTGGCACGCTGACTAATGAAGCTATAATTTCAAAATCAGTCCCACCGAGCCGAACAAAATCACCAATCTCAAGCTCGTATTGAATCAAAAGAAGCGGATCGAGCACGATGACTGGGCGATTTAACTGGGCTGGATTGGCGCCAGCAGGATCTGTTTTGAACTCACCGTAATAGGGAAAGCCGCCACTAATCGCTCGTAGCTGAATCAGTCGGCTCGTATCGGCTTCGGGAAAGTAAGCCATGGATGCGAAGCGAATCTCACGTGCCTGATCGCCGCCAAGCGAATGTAAAAAGAGTTCCGAACGCTCACTAAAGGCACTTCGCGAACTAATTTGCAGATCAGCGCCGAGCAGCGTTTTCGCCTCTACATCCAGTGCGCGGTTAAGATTGTCAGCAAACGAGTCGACAGCCACCAACGCCGCAACACCGAAGACAATTGAGAGTGCGCAAAGTAACAGACGCCGACTCTGACGGCGACCGTCGCGTAAGGCAGTTTTCAGAACGAAGTTCATACCGATGCGTTGGCGACAATCCGACCATTCTGGAGCGATAGCTGCTGATCACACTTCGCGGCCAGCCCTAAGACATGCGTGACGAGAACCAGTGTGGTCTGTTGCTGCGCGTTAAGCTCGAAGAGAAGGTCGATAATATGGCTACCATTGGAACCATCGAGGTTACCTGTCGGCTCATCAGCAAAAAGAATTGCAGGCTTATTGATAAAGGCGCGGGCTAAAGCAACGCGTTGCTGCTCGCCGCCTGAGAGTTGGATCGGATAGTGGTCTAGACGTTTGGCCAGTCCGACTTTCTCCAGTAGTCCCCTCGCCCGCTCATCGCTACCAGAGACACCACGAAGTTCCAGTGGTACCGCGACATTTTCCAGTGCAGTCAGTGTCGGAATGAGTTGAAAATTTTGAAAAACAAAGCCGACATACTCACCGCGGAAAGCGGCGCGGCCATCTTCATCCAAAGCCTCCAACCGCGTGCCAAGTAGCTGGATCGATCCCGCTGTCGGAATATCCAGTCCAGCACAAAGGCCTAGTAGCGTGGTCTTACCACTGCCCGACGGTCCAACAATCGCGAGACTCTTGCCGGCCTCTAAGCTGAACTCTACGCCCTCCAGAACAGTCAATTCGGAATCCCCGGATGGATAGGTCTTCTCAAGCTCGAATACTTGAACGGCAGGCGGATTGTTGGTGGGAGTTTGCATTATTTATGAGGTATTGTTCTCTTATCGGATACTATGCACATGCAAAGATCCCAGTTTACCATTTTTTTCAACCGATTCTGCGTGTTCGCAGCAGTTCTTCTGATCGCTGGAAGCACCGTTTCGCTTGCCGCTGATAGCCCAAAGCGAATTCTCTTTTTCGGCGATAGTTTAACCGCAGGCTACGGCATCGACCCTGATCTAGCCTACCCTGCCTTGATTCAAAAGAAAAGTGATGCCTCCGGACTTAGTGTAAAAGTAGTGGTCGGTGCCGTCAGCGGGGATACAAGTGCCGGCGGCTTACGGCGCGTCGATTGGATGCTGCGCCAGCCCGTTGATATTTTCGTGCTCGCACTTGGCGCAAACGATGGTTTACGCGGAGTCGATACCACTGCGACCGAGAAGAACCTACAAGAAATCATAGACAAGGTGCAAACGAAGTATCCAGACGCTCAAGTCGTCATCGGAGGAATGCGCTTACCACCGAGTTTAGGTCAGCAATATTCAGAAGCGTTTGCAGCGATCTATCCACGCCTAGCCGAGCAGAATCAAGCGACTTTGATTCCCCTCCTGCTGGAAGGCGTCGGCGGCGTGATCGAGCTCAACCTAGAAGATCGTATTCATCCAAATCCCAAAGGCCATAAAATCCTATCCGAGAACGTCTGGAAGTATGTCTTACCTTTAATCCAGTAGAAAACTGTATCAATTTGCCATTAGCTTTCGACTGTCCGAATCTCTACGATGCTTGATTTAAAAACAATCGCCATACAGGCCGCGTTTATTCTGTTATTTCCGTTTATGCTGTTGAGCGCTAAATCGAATCCACCAATGAAAATCCTCCACGATTTCAATTCCATATCTCAGGAGCCTAAATGGGCGGCTCAAAATGACAGTGTGATGGGCGGAATTTCGTCTGGTAAAGCAGAAATCAGTAGCGAGCGTCTATATTTCACCGGAAACCTTTCATTGGAAAACAACGGAGGCTTTGCGCAAATTTACTCAATAACCGAAGTCTCCGACTTTTCTAAATTTTCGGCAGTCAGGCTCCGCGTGAAAGGTGACGGACGAGTCTATCAATTCCGCTTAGCGACCGATGCACTGTTTCGCGGATCACGCATTGCCTATCGCTCCGATTTCAAAACCGAATCAGAACAATGGATCGAAGTCTCGATACCATTCAACTCAATGAGACCAAGCTTCCGTGGAAGGATACTCTCAGGGCCACCAATCAATTTAGAATCCGTGCAAAGAATCGCATTTTTACTAGCAGACGGGACCCCTGGTCCATTCTCTCTGCAGGTAGAATGGATTGGACTGGAATAGAGCACGCTCAAGATCATCAAGTTCGCATTTGGTGCAGCACAGAGCCGCATTCGCCAAATAATAATGAAACCTACAGAACATACTTTCAAACGATGAACCCTACCAAATATGATAGTTCCTCATATACTGGCAGGTTTTGTGCTTATATTTAAGGTAAATAAAAAGCAACGCTTCAACTACTATCTTTTATGGAAAAACTGCTAGTTAACGCTGCTCCGTACAACTCAGTCGATCGCACCGATCATACGTACAGAGCATACTTAATATAATAATAAAACATTGACATAAGTATTATACCCTACATTGACATAAATTTTCTCCTATATTAATCCAGCTCTTTCCCCTACGAAAAATGCAAAATTCAGAAATACAATTAAATAAGCGTTCCTATCGAGGTATGAACAACTTCACCGTTTCTTGGAAGGCCGGCGGCTTTCCCGATCAAAAAGATTTTGATAGTGAGACACTCGCATTAGCATTCATGAAGGAGCTAAAAGTAGAAGTAGGTGCCTCCGACTGGACAGCCACAACTGAAAAACTGCTGACTCAGCTAGAAGCTACACCCGAAGACCTGAACAAGTTTCTTCAGGATCTAACGACTAAAACTAAAAATGGTTTCATTAAATGGCAGGAATATGTCCAGCAATCTATCGAGCTTCGGATCAAGCTCTCTAAGTTAGCTATTACCCAATCTGTAAGTGCAGAAAACTATCTAGAAAAACTAGGTGCTTTTGCTGATACACCACTTGATGAAGTGATTGGGATTTACCAAGAGCACACGAAAAATCAAAAAGCGACCCAAGACATCCTCGAAGCTTATCTTGAGCGCATTCAATTAGAGGAAGCCGATGAGGACGAAGTAGACTTTATCAAGCGTAAACTAACTCGCTTCTTGGAAGCGTTTAGTTTCAACATATTAGCCGTTGAAGACACAGACGTCATCGCATATTTACAGATCCAAAAAGGCTCAAACAGTGCAAAAAGCCGGCTTAATGAGATCATTGTTGAATTTAAATCCTTCGCTGATAAGGCAAGCTCTAACACTTCCACTTAAACGATTCAGTCTGTAAAGAGTTTCACAATTGTTTCTCCACCTGAAAGTAGGGCTGCGTTAGAAATCAAATCGTTAGATTCTCGATCCTAGTGATGATAAGGCGACTTAGATCGACGCCATAGGCGTTGTGCTACCGCACGTAAGCTTCTCTATACTTGTAAATCCAACGTTGATTCCATATACGAGACAACAAACAGCGGCGCAACCAGTCCTTACCATAGAGATCGCCCTCACTCGACTCTCCAAAGAAGACAAACTTCTCTTCCGCCAAGCCTTCTCAGAAACGGCTCCCTGAATCAACCCGGGATCGTCACAACTAACTTTCAGGTATCGATTTCATGCTGGCTCGATCTTCGAGCTCACCTAAGAACGTCGAACCTCCCAACCGCCACTCATCTGAGCCACTCCTGCAATTTAAAATTGAACGTTGCCATGCCATCCATCAGTAGCCGCTCAAGTCTAGCTCATCACTTTGTTTCATTTCGACGCGCTGCCCCATTTTCTTTTGAATCACATTAAAGTGGTGCTCTTCTTCGGGAGTGATCAGCGAAATCGCTTCGCCATTGGCGCCCGCTCGGCCAGTTCGACCGATGCGGTGAATATAATCTTTTGGCGAACGCGGAAGTTCATAGTTAATCACATGCGGCAGACAATCGATATCGATCCCCCGAGCCAATAGGTCGGTAGCGACAAGTAAGGGCACACGCCCAGACTTGAATTGTTGCAAGGCGTCGCGGCGCGCTTGCTGCCCCAACTTAGAATGAATCGCACAGGCATAGATTCCATTCTTACGCAGCTTAAACACCAAATTATCCGCCTTCTTACGCGAAGCCACAAAGACCAAAACTTGTTTTAATTTCTCAGACTTGATCAAATAGCGCAGTAACACTCCCTTGCGCTCTTCAGTTACAAAATATCCGTGTTGATGAATCTGTTCTAGCGACTCTCCCACTTCATCGATCTCCAATACGAGTGGATCCTTTAAAATCACTCGCTGAATCGCAGACACATCGTCGTTAAGCGTGGCCGAGAAGAGTAAATTCTGACGCTGAACCGGCAATAAACGTAACAACTGATCCACCTCCTCTTGAAAACCGAGGTTCAAGATCTTATCTGCTTCATCTAAGACAAGCGTCCGTATGAAAGAAAGCCGCACCGCGTTCTTACTGAGCAAGTCCAGTAGTCGCCCCGGAGTCGCTACCAAGATATCCACTCGCCGTAATGACTGCATTTGCACATTGATTGAGGCACCTCCATAGACTGCGAGACAACTCACCCCGGATTCAAGGCTCGGCAAGAATTCGCGAAAAACCTGCGTGACTTGATCCGCCAATTCACGGGTCGGCACCAAGACCAACACAGAAGGTTCACGATGTGATGATACAAGCGTCCCCTCAAGTTGCTGTAAGATTGGCAAAACAAAGGCCGCCGTTTTACCCGAGCCTGTTTTCGCAATCCCGAGGACATCCTGCTCGTTCAGAATCGCTGGGATCGCCTCACGCTGAACCGGGGTCGGCTCAGTAAAACCAAAATGTGTGAGCGCCTTCGAAAAGTAAGGAGCCAGTCCGAGTTGAGAAAAGGGCATAAATAAAAAACAATGAATAAGGAAGCCGCTTAATATGTGCGGCACTCAAAACCAACAGCAGAACTCAGAGTTCCAACGATGTCGAAGGGATTCCATATTTAGCCTGAATGAACACGCATTTTCGCGAATTGATCATTCAATAGAACATCCATATGAATACGTGGCGAAATAAACCGATCTCTAGATTTCCAGATCTGTACCAACCCCGAAGCACTGGCCTAGGAGCAAATCGAATTCATAATTCGCGGCTCAACCCGCAATGGACAAACAAATCATTCACACCTCCGGCAAAGGTGCCGTATGAGTAAAACGCGGCAGTTGCTGCAGCCCTTCCATCCATGGCAAGGCATCCACCATCCAACACTGATCAATTGGAGGAAACTGCTCCGGGGCATCTAAGGAGTTAGTGCTCACTTCAAAGAGTTCAGGAAACGCGGGATCGTAAAACATGAGCGGAGTCCCGCAATCACCACAAAAAGAACGCTCGCGCTCTGCGAAGTGAATCATCTTAGCCGCACCTTTAACCCAGTTTAAGGAACCCGCTTTACAGAAAGTCCAAGCCACCACAGGTGCCCCACTCGCTCTTCGGCAATCCTCGCAGTGACACAGCGTCGTCTGCAAAGGCAGCTCCAATAATTCATAACGCACCTCACCACAAAGGCAGCCTCCCGAAATCAATTCCCGATTTTCTCGCATACGAAAAGCTAAAGCATTGAGAAGCCACCGCAAGCGCGCGATGCTTCGTAGGCGGAATTCTCCAGCTTCTTATGGGACAATTGCATGTCATTCTCAAAGGAGCTACTAATTAAAAAATTGTGCTACGAGAATGTCCCGCAGTTCTAGCCTTATTTACATACTCTCAGAATGTATAATCCTCATTCTAAGAACTAGTAGAAATCCATCGAATCGCCCCGTTGAGAGAACTAAAAGATCCCATGCCCATGAGTAACACTTTTCTTGATTTTCAATAAGCTGACAAATGCGAACAACTCGGCGACCTGAGTTCAAGCTAGACTTCACACTCACCGCTCCAACAAATTAATCCACGTATCTCCTCGAAATTTATCTAAAAAAAACGGCTAAACTAAAAAAAGCACTCGCCGCAGATTTTAATTCGATCATCTAATTAAAGGTAGATTACCGTGATCTCCCAACCCGTGAATAATGAAATCAAACTCTTCGCTAACTTATGCATTCGTGAGGGCATTCTGAATGTCACCGAATGCGAGAAACTAGCTCCGAAGCTTACACCACAATCCGACCTCTTAGAGTTTGCCCAAGGTATCTTAGAAGATGGCAGGGACGAACATTTCGACGCGATTCAGACCATACTTGGCGAAACCGAAGAATTGATAGAATCAAACACCATCGCGCAGTCGAATCCGTTCCAAAATCCACCAAGCGCCACTCCCGCACAAAAGACGCCGACAGAGCCTCAAGTGCTGGAGACGACGACCGTTCCACATAATACGCGCATTATATCCATCGACGGGGTCAGCCCCGCCTGGTTCGAGCCTGATAGCCTTGAAGGCATTAGCAGTCAAGAGGCCCAAGGGGTGTTAACCAGCCTACTATTAATCGCGACTCAAGAAGGCGCCAGCGATTTACACGTCTCCGCTGGCAGCCGTATTTTCATTCGCGGCCAAAGGGAGATCATCTACAAGTCAAAGAGCATATTGAGCCCCGAAATGGCGCGCCTACTGAACCTCTCGATGCTTTCGAAAGACCAAAGCGCCGAATTCAAAGCAACACAGGATTACGACTTTGCGCTGCCGTTTAGTTCAGGGCAGCGTTTCCGCGTCAATTTAATGGAACATAAAGATGGACTCGCAGGAACCTATCGTGTGATTCCTCTCAAATCCAACACTTTGGAGACATTAGGTTTTACAAATGCCGATAAGATCGAAGGACTTTTAGCCCATCATAATGGATTGATCCTAGTTACAGGGCCAGTGGGTTCAGGTAAGACGACAACGCTTGCAGCGCTGATTGAAGTTTTGAATCAAACACGCCAAGACCACATAATTACGGTCGAAGAGCCCATCGAGGTCATCCAGCCTTCAAACGAATGCCAAATCACCCAGCGCGGCGTAGGCCCCCACACTGAAAGCTTTAAACGTGCACTCAAAGGGGCACTACGCCAAGACCCGGATATTATCGTAATCGGTGAGATGCGGGACCTAGAGACAATAGAGATCGCGATTAGTGCATCCGAAACCGGCCACCTAGTGATTGGAACCATGCACACCAGCGATGCAGCGACCACGCTGAATCGACTTCTCGACGCATTCCCACCTTCTCAGCAGCCACAGATTCGGGCCATGGTCAGCGAGAGCCTGCGGGGCATTATCTGCCAACGCCTGTTACCCAATAAGTCAGGCCAACTCAGCTTAGCCTGCGAACTATTGCTGCAAAATCTCGCGGTGTCGGCCTTAATACGCGAAGGCAAGACGCAATCATTGGGCAATGTAATGGAAACTGGCCGAAGCGCAGGAATGATCCAAATGGATCAATCTATTTTAGATCTGTGGCAAAACGGACAGATCAGCGACGAGGTTGCCCTCGGAAATATTAAAAACAAGATGTTGCACACGCGCATTCAGCGCTAAAAAAACATTCGCAGACACCGACAAACATACTGAAACCGATGGCACTGATCGACATTCACTTAAGACAGATGCTCGAAAGAGACGGCTCCGACCTGCACCTATCCATCGGCTCGGTCCCCAAGATTCGAACATCCGGGCGTATCGTAGAGCTATCCGACGAGATCATCACACCAGACCGCATGACCAGCTTACTGCAAGGTATTACACGGCCAGCACGCTGGGAGGAGTATCTGGAACAGCACGACCTAGATCTCGCTTATGAAATTCCAGGTCTCGCACGATTTCGTGGAAACTTTCTATATAATCATTGGGGGCAAGCAGCCGTCTTTCGACAAATTCCTGCAAAAATTTTATCATTCGAAACATTGAAGTTGCCCGAAGTGCTGAAACAAGTTTGCGAGTACAAGGAAGGCCTCGTGCTTGTAACAGGCCCAACAGGTAGTGGTAAATCTACAACGCTGGCCGCGATGATCGACTATATTAACGAGCATTTTCAAAAGCACATCATCACGGTAGAAGATCCCATTGAGTTCGTACACAGTAAGAAGAAGAGCATCATCGTGCATCGCGAAGTAGGCGAACACAGTAAGTCTTTTGCAAATGCCCTAAAAGGTGCAATGCGAGCCGACCCTGACATCGTGCTAGTCGGAGAAATGCGTGAACTAGAGACGATTAAATTAGCCCTGAGTTGCGCATCCATGGGGATGTTGGTATTCGGCACTCTGCATACAAACAATGCACCGAAAACAATCGACCGCATCATTGACGCGTTTCCATCCGGTGAGCAGCCACAAATCCGAGTCATGCTCGCTGGCTGCCTCAAAGGCATCGTCTCTCAACTACTCTGCAAGAAAATCCCTAAAGGCCGCGTCGCCGTCCACGAAATTCTACTACAGCACGACGCCCTCGGAAATACGATTCGCACTGGTAAAATCAGTGCCATTCGCGGAATTATAGAAAGTAGCACTAAGGATGGCATGTGCTTAATGGATGCCTCGATCAATCAGCAACTACAAAGCGGAAACATCTCCCCCGAAGAAGCTTATATGAAGGCGGCCAACAAAGATTTATTCAAAAAGCTCCTGCCCACACTCGATCAACTGATCTAGCACACACTCGCCCTCCCCCAAAGGGCAGTCATTAATTGAAACATTATCCAGAACTGGCTGTTCCGTATTTAACTACGAATCCGTACACACACTGGTAAATGATCACTATAACCCTCGGCATCGTATGAACTTGCCTTTGATGGGCGCCCAAAACGCCTCGGCTTACCTGATTTAAACAATTCACTCGGCCTAAAAATCTCACAAGAATCAGCAACCAGGCGCAAAGAACTGTCCGAACGCAATAAAGGTCGATTCACCAATATCTGATCGAGCATCCCCCAGCTACTATAATAATGTGTGCCATTAGCATCGTTTTGCAGATCCCACATAAGATTAAGTAAATACGGCTTCCGTGAACGCTTCGAACGCACCTGCTTCGAGTCTTTCAAACCCAGCGCATAATTCGTGATCGAACGATTGAAGGGCTCATCATTAAAATCTCCCATGACGACCACTGGCACATCATACGCATACTTCTCACGTATACGCTCCAGCCAATAACTGAGTGTCTCGGCTGCAAGTATACGATACGGCTCCGATTCGAGCTCACCACCGAGTCGGCTCGGCCAGTGGTTTCCGATTAAGACTAAATCCTCCTTAGCGGGCGACTTCGCCTTAAAGTTCACCTGCAAGATGTCTCGAGTTGCGTTTCGCTTCAGAACAACGTGATTAAAAACGTCCTTCGCCGTGGGTTTATAAAATAAATCCAGATCATAGATGAACGCGACATCGATCCCACGCGCATCCTTTGTGTCGGCATGGACAATTGCGTAATGACGGTCAGTAAGTGAAGCATTCAAGGCATCCACCAGTTTCGCAACTACTGCTTCATTCTCGACCTCGCAAATACCTAACACATCTGGGCCAGTACCTGCATTCATTTGAGAAATGATGCCACTCAACTGAGAGAGCTTCTTGCTAAGAACCGCCGCATTCCAGCCCTTTAATTCAGACGCCAGTTTCTTTTTCAGCCACGCAGGACGACCCACATCACTTTCGACATCAAACAAATTCTCAACATTCCACCACGCAATATAATACTCCATTGTTCCTCCTTGGTTACGTTCAACAACTAAGCGTTAGATCGTATTTAATAAATAAACAAGAACTAAGAAGAGGTTCATTTAAAATTTACATAAGTCCATTCACAATCATCTTCAAGATCCGTGTTCACTTTAGGGAACCCTAAGTGAGTGGCGGACTGCGAAAGGTGTGGAGTATATCCATCTAGTCTTCACGGCACCCTCGATCAGCTTAATACGTAAGCTACGCAAAATCCTACGCTGTTACTACTAAGCTACCTGCGCTTTGATTTCTGCATCTGCCCTCTGTGCTGAGCATAAAAACTTGAAACGAACAGATTAAAGTTTATCAAGCCAATTTACTAGTCTACCTTAGCCCCTCCCCCTCCACTAAAAAAGCACCCCTTTTTTAGTGGGCAAAACTCACACACCCCAAGGTATAGTCACGCTCCCCCTATCTCAAAACGCTAGGCAACAGAGATAACGCTCCAATGAGAATACAAAAAAGCCAATGTGACACTGAAAGATACACGAATTCCCAGATTACGAACGCCCCCTAAAAAACGATCTCCAGCTATGAGCAATCTTCTCAAAAGCTCTAAAGCTCAAGGTCTACATACCCCATAAATGCACGAAACCGCAAACTTTCGACGCATCCAACACCCCAACCGTCAGCAATCCCCCAATGATTTCTTTCAAAACAAGTTTCTTAGTCGCCGCGTTACTGGCACCTTGGTGTGCATCAACCGCAGCCATTGTAAGCACGTCCGCAACCGACTCATCTGCAACAGGATCCCTCAACAACGACCTACTTCAAACTGCACTGGCATCAACGACTTGGCAGGCCAACAACAATATAAACAACGGAACGACCGGCACCTTTAACACGGACGATGCCACAAACCCTGCCAGCGTCACCACAATAGGAATCAAAGATTTCGTTCTAGACCTAACAGCAAGCCCAAATGGATATGATATTTCCCAAATCAATTCATACAGCGGATGGACTGACAACAGAGCCGGTCAGGCATACACGATTTACTTTAGCGTTGTTGGAGATGCCTCTTTCACTCAAATCACACCGACTGAGGTAAGCGTAGCCGCGTCCGGCCAATCATTGGTAACTAAGGTTTTCGACAATACCACGGCACTACTGGGAACTGGAGTCGATGTCATTCGTTTTGAAGTAGGAACAAACGGAAACGGAAACGTATGGCGCGAAATCGATGTTATCGGCGCGCCAAATATCGGCCTAATCAACAGCTTCGACGCCAGTCCAACAACAATTGTATCGGGTGAGGCCGTAACTCTCTCATGGGACTTTAGCGCAACCTCAACTGCTGCAAGTATCGATCAAGGCATCGGCAACATCTTACCGCTCTCATCCAATGGAATTGGAAATATTGCGCTGGCCCCTGGACCTCTAGCCACAACTACCTATCAGTTGAACGTCACCAACGGCAACGACGTTTCCACCGAAAACGTAACCGTCCTCGTAAATAACAACCCGATCATCCACGCTTTCGATGTAGATCAAAGCTCCGTCTCGCCCGGAACTGACGTAACCCTCACTTGGACGGCATCCAATTTTGATGAAATCTACCTCAACGGAACCTTAATCGAAGAGATCGGCAATTCCATCACGGTCAGCCCCCTCATCGCAACGACTTACAGCCTAGAAGCGGTCAACAGCTTCGGCAGCGACTTCGCAGAGCTGACAGTCGACGTCATTGACGTCCCGGTTCTAACAGGAATCAACGGTCGTTTCATCGAAATCGTTCAAAACGACAGTACCTCCACCGAGCGGCTCCATCTTTCTGAAATCGAAGTATTCGAGTTTGGAACGTCACCTAACAATGCGGATCCAGATGGAACAAGCAGCAACGATATCGTACAAAATGGCAGCCCATCTACAGAAACTCCACCAACGACCACTTTGCTCGAACATGGCGTAGCGAGCTCCGTCTACGACGGTGATCTCGAATTTAGCGCTGACGTTTGGTCTACAATGGACGGACTGGGGTTCCCCTCAACTTACATGCTTGATCTTGGCACAACCGAGTACATCGATCTCGTGCGTCTCTTCAGCCGCGGCGACGAGTGCTGCTTCCGAGGTCTTCAAAACTTTAGCGTCAATGTTTATGCAGATGACGGCACAGGAACCCCCGGAGCACTGCTCAATTCAGCAAGCTATTCAGACACCGCCCCATCAGGTGCCACTGGCCATGTCGAATTATCACTTGGCATTCTAGCACCAGGCATCAGCAGTTTCGCAGTAGACAACACGACTATCGCGGCTGGTGAAGCGATTACCTTCTCATGGACAGTCAGCACAGCCTCCACAGAGATCTCGATCGATAATGGTGTTGGCGACGTCACGTTTTCAACCGATGTAAACGGAAGCGGCAGCACCACGCTTAGCCTAGGCCCGACTACAGATACAACATATATACTACTCTCGGAACGGCCAAACGGTATCAGCGTCGCGACCATAACGGTCTTGGTCACGGATCAACCGATCATTCGTAATTTTACAGGTGACGCAGGAATCGTCTCTCCCGGAACTTCCGTCGAGCTTTCATGGGAAACCGCCAATGCGACGTCGCTTACCTTAAACGGAGTCAATGTGAACGGCTTGAATACTCTGAACGTAACACCTACGACATCAACCACCTATGAACTGATCGCCACAAACGCGAACGGAAGCACGTCTGAGGAACTCTACATCCGAGTCGCCATCCCCGGGGAACCCGTAATATCAGAGTTTATGGCAGACAACGCCGGCAGACTCACCGACGAAGATGGGGAGCCTTCAGATTGGATTGAAATCTACAACTCGACAGCCTCCTCAGTCGCGCTAGCAGGCTACTATCTGACCGACGATCCACTGCTATTGACTAAGTGGGCATTACCAGCCGTATCCTTAGCACCCAACGAGTACCTTGTCGTTTTCGCCTCTGGAAACGATCGAAGCGTGTCAGGCTCTGAACTACACACGAATTTTAGCCTAAGTGCTGATGGCGAGTATTTAGCCCTCGTCAAACCAGATGGCTCAACCGTTGTCACAGATTTTCAACCGACCTATCCAGAGCAAGTCTCTGACATCTCCTATGGATTTGATGAGATCGCCCTAAACGACGGTTACTTCGTCACTCCAACCCCTGGGTCCGCTAACGAAGAAAGCTTCTCAGGCTTCGTCGCTGACACTAGTTTTTCAGTCGACCGCGGCTTTTATGACTCACCTATCTCAGTTGCCATAATTAGCGAAACTGAGGGAGCCGAAATTCGCTATACCACCGACGGCTCAAAACCAACAGCGGTTACTGGGCAATCTTACGTCAATCCGATACCAATCACCGACACGACCATTTTACGAGCTGCCGCCTTTAAGTCCGGCCTAGTTCCCACGAATGTTGATACCCACACCTACCTATTCACACCAGATGTCATCGCTCAAGGGAATATGAATACAAGCATCACCCAAGACCCAACCTATGGCCCGCAAATGGATGCCGCGCTCAAAGCGGTGCCAACGGTCTCACTGGTTTTCGAGGGAGATATTGAACGCGCTGAGAAAGAAGCATCAGTTGAACTGATCAACTTTGAAGGGGGCAATATCCAGATCGATGCGGGTATGGAGCGTTTCGGAAACTACAACACAAACTTCTCAAAGCGGAGTATGCGACTCAACTTCCGCAGATTATACGGGGCGGGAAAACTCGAATTTCCAGTTTATGACGGGCATGACTATCCCATCGCACCCGCAGCACAATACGACGCCATCGAATTACGATCCGGAAACCATGACATGTCCCAACGAGGGGCTTACATGTCTAACCGGTTCACAGACGATACGATGCTCGACATGGGAAATATAGCACCCCATGGACGCTTCGTGCACGTCTATATTAATGGACTCTATTGGGGCCAATACCATTTCCGTGAACGCTGGAACGCATCGATGCTATCTGAATATTTTGGAGGCAATAAACAGGAGTACGAAGCAATAAACGCTAATGACCACTTCGAGGCCGACCTCGCAGTTTACGACGGCACAGGTGAATATTGGGCTGAAGCAGAATCTCTAGTCGCCGGCTCAGAACCATTCGCCAACACTAGCAGCCACATAGACATACCAAACTTGATCGATTTCATGCTTCTCTACGTTAGCGGAAGCAATGAAAGCGAATTTCGCAGTGCAGGAGCAGTCCCTCTCGGAGTGCCTTTCAAATTTTTCATGAAGGATGCCGACGGCTTCCTCAGAAGCAGCACACGCGCAGTCTTAGACGATGGCCCTCTCGACCTAATGTCGATACTTCGTGCCGAAGGCGACCCGGACTATAAAATCCTCGTGGCTGATCGGATCCACAAACATTACTTTAACGACGGCGCATTCACACCGACTCAAAACATTGAACGACTTCAAGACCGCGTTGATGAAATACAAGTAAGTTTCCTCGCCGAATCAGCAAGATGGAACGAACGGACTCCGAGTTCATGGCAAGGCTATCAGGACAACTTAATAAACAACTACTTTCCAGGGTTAACGAATACGTTAATCTCTCGCTTCATCGCAGCCGGAATGTATCCTAGTACAGTTGCACCGGTTTTCAATCAACATGGAGGTGATATCGCGTCCGGATTCCAGCTCACCATAACCGCACCCACCACGACAACCTACTACACAATTGATGGTAGCGATCCACGTGTTGCAGCAACGTCATCCGAAGTCAGTCCTTCGACAACCATCGTTACAGAAGCCGCCGCCAAATCAGTTTTTATACCGACAAGCACGACAGACGGCTTCACAGATGGCACGGGTAAAGCATGGAATGATCCAGACTACGATGACACTGCCTGGACATCGGGCACTGGAGGCGTTGGCTATGAAACAAGCAGCGGTTATGATCCGTTCTTTGATATCGATGTCGAAAGCCCCATGAGCGATCAATTCTCCTCATGCTTGATCCGTATCCCCTTCAACCTATCAGCAGGTTCTCTCAACGGGATGAGCGCCGCCGAGCTCCGTGTCCGTTACGATGACGGCTATGTCGCTTATCTTAACGGTGTCGAAATCGCCCGTAAGAATTTTGCCGGGACTCCCGATGGTCTATCCGATTCGGATGTTAGTCACAACGATGCATTAGCGGTCGACCTCGAAGCAGTTGACATCAGTGCCCATTTCGCTCTGCTCAACGAAGGTGGTGATAACTTGCTAGCCATTCACGGCCTGAATGTTTCCAACGGGTCCTCTGACTTCCTCATCTCCGCCGAATTACTTGTTAGCCAGACTCCGAACGGAGGCACCAGTGGCGCGGTTTCCGCTACCGCGATCACCTACTCTGGTCCTATTCAAATCGACGACTCCACGCTTGTTCGCTCTCGCGTATTCAACGGCAGCAACTGGTCCGCGTTAAATGAAGCATTTTTTATAGTCGCGGCGTCACCACCAGATCCAGGCGAACTCATCATATCCGAATTACACTACAATGGATACGAATCAGGAGATCCTGAATTCATTGAATTCTATAACAACACAACTCATGGCCTCATACTCGACAACCTACAAATTGTCGA
This sequence comes from Sarsia tubulosa, assembly GCA_036873855.1. Lineage (NCBI taxonomy): Eukaryota > Metazoa > Cnidaria > Hydrozoa > Anthoathecata > Corynidae > Sarsia > Sarsia tubulosa. The sequence goes on from JAYJMI010377732.1 coordinate 33,874, forward strand.
CGGAGTGGGCTTTCTATTCCCTGAAAATCTCGTCCTAAAACCAGATGAACGAATCGTGGTGGTCTCTGACGAGACTGATTTTGACGACCGATACCGCGCAGAAAGTTCACCCTGGTTTTATGAAGACATCTGGGTCGCAGGCGAATATTCCGGATCGCTCAGTGGAGGTGGTGAAAGAATCATAGTTAACGACGCATCCGGAGTCGAACTGATCAACTTTGAGTATAATGACAGTGGAAGTTGGCCCGGCAGGCCGGACGGTAAAGGCAGCGCGCTGGAACTTGCAGATACCTCAACTGCTCCAGACACGCAAAATGCGCTCAATACCTACCTCGACGATGGAGACAACTGGAGGGCATCAAGTGAGTTCCATGGTTCACCCGGGAGACCTGGTCAGGGCCCGGACAATCGAGTTGTATTTAATGAAGTCCTACCACACACAGACCTCCCTCTGAAAGATCGCTTCGAACTCTATAACACCACAGCATCCAGCGTGAATATCTCGGGATGGCTCATCTCAGATGAAGATACCCTCTACACTAAATTCGAAATTCCCAACGGAACATTGATTCCAGAAAACGGATTCATGACTTACGATGAAGATGATTTTAATAACGGATCTAACTTAGTTAACTTTGCCTTAAGTAGCTCCGAAGGCGATGACCTCTATCTGTTAGAAACCGACTCCGAAGGAAACCCGATACGTTTCGTCGATCATGTGAGCTTCGATCCGTCAAAGAATGGAGAGTCCTTCGGACGTTGGCCTGATGGTGATGGAAATTTATATCCGATGATCCTCCGCACCTTCGGCCAACTCAATAACAGTAGCGGGAATGGAGTTCGATCCGGCCCCGTAGTTATCAGTGAAATCCAATACAGCCCATTCGATCCAACTGCCCCAATTGAGTTCATTGAAATATTCAATACTGGAATCGCAACAGAGAGCCTAGCCAACTGGCGCCTTCGCGGAGAAGCCGATTTCGATTTCGCAGTAGAGTCGCTTGCCCCCGGTGCAACCTTAGTCATTACACCATTCAACCCGATAACAGATTCGGTCAGCCTAAACCGATTTCTTACAGAATACCCTGAAGTCAGTAGCAATCAGCTCCGAGGCCCATGGGCAGCTGGTGGCAGCAATCGATTAAACAATGGAGGCGGAGCAATTAAACTGCAACGTCCCGATAGCTTACAAGTCCCGGCGGCAGGAGATCCATTCTATCCAATGCTTATCGAGGATACGGTCAACTACAACAACGCATCTCCGTGACCAACGGAGGCAGATGGAACGGGCGCTTCGCTCGAACGTGTCGAGACAAGCGTCTATGGCGACTTACCATCGAATTGGCATACGAATCTCCTCCCTTCCCCCGGCAGGCACAACCTACACGCCTTTATCGATTATCAAACATGGGCTACCGCCAACAATTTAGGAACCGGTCCTCTTTCCGAAAAAACAGGCGATTTCGACTTTGATGGATATTCAAATCTGATGGAATTTGTCCTCGCGCGAGACCCGAAACACCACGACGAGATTCCCTTTCAATTCGGCTTCAAAGACGTGACCGTGAATTTGGTTACCGCGCAGTATCTCACTGTAGATTTCCAACAACGTCTGAATACAAATATCACAGTCGAGGGCTTCGTCTCATCCGACTTGGTTAATTGGGTGCCTTTAGTCAATCAATACACAGTTCCCATCGACAACGGAAATGACATTCAAAGCGTCTTCTACCGAGACATCAGTGATTCAACACTTTTTCCTAAGCGCTTCATCAAGCTCACGATTACCGAAGAATAAAACAAATTCCCGATCGCCGAAAAGGCATGATTCATAACCGTTTTCATAAATGTATGCCGAAGCCCCATGAAGCAACCAAACGCCTCCAAAGCCTAAACACTGCTCAATCTACTTGAGCGGGAAGTAAATTTTAGTCACCAACGACTCCTCTGGAACCGAATCAGGGTCTGTCTCGTATACTTCAAAAGGAAACACACGCTTACTTTGCTTAAAGAGCTTAGCCCTGCCCCGGCAAATGCCAGACGACCACGCATTACCTAAATGACGATAAGGGCCGACATGCTCAATAACATAGGCCTGGCAAGCTGGTAATTCACCGCGCACAAAGCCATCTGGCAATGTTTGAGGCGGTTTCAACATTGGTAAACCCGCAGTATATTCGGCGAGCCCCTTCGACAACTGCCATTTCGAATAAATTGTGAAAGGCTTAGCCACAATTTCGTGATTATTTGCTCTAGACCATTCGCGCAGTGCTTCAAAATCAGCAGCCATCCGATCCCCCATTTCTGCGACAGTACTACGACGTGTGATCCCCACATACTGGCACCCTGGATACGAAGCATCTGGATGATAAAGAAGCTCACTAACAACGCCTCCCGATTCCTTTAAATCTTTTAGCATTCCAAGCCCACGCTCATAATCCATCCCTACAAATGCCTCCATCATACCCTTCATGAAAAACATAAAAAACGGCAACGAGCCATCCATCCGCCAGACAACACGCGTGCCGCCCGCCTCTTCAGAAAAAGTAAAGCTGACATCCGACTGAGACTTCCACGGCTCCAACATAACCAACCGCAACTTCAACGATTGATTCACCTGCTCATCAACTAAATGGATTTCGCCGCTACCGATAATCTGGCCATTCCACGAGTAAGATCGACCATCTTCAGCAAAAGCCAGTTTAGCGTCCGGCTCGATGACCAACCATGGCGACCATTTCGGCCATTGGTTAAAACTTCGAACAAACGCATACACGTCTCCCACCGGAGCTTGAATCAAAACAGAACGTTCAACGGTTAATTTTGGCATGCACCACCCCTGACTTAAATTCCACAAAAAAACAAGACTCAAACACGACAGCACATCCGCGTAAATTCATTCACCCGATGGCCCTAAAGGCGTGACAATGCCCATAAGTGAGGTTGAATCCATACACAATACCATGAAAATTGAAGCCGCCAACTCAGATGCTTGGAATATAGCCAAAGGAAAGAATTCAGAGAAACCGACAGTCTTGCGGTTCAGACCGAGCTTAGAGGCTTTCTTAGGGGATGGAAATTATCCCAGAAGACTCACCATCATTTGGGAATATGAAGCAGTCGATGCCAGCGGTATGCCAACCGACACTCAAAGCGCCGACATGAAAGATTTCGAAAACCTGCTAATCGAAGCGCTCGACCCTGATCGCTTAGCGGTACTCGCCTTCGTCTTCACCAGCAGTGGATTCCGAGAGTGGCACTTTTATCTCTCAGACACCAATGAAGTCGGTCTCCGAATCAACCAGACCCTCGCAGCGGTCCCGAAATTACCAATCGAGTTAAATGTCGAGGACGACCCAAATTGGGACGAGTTAAGACAAGTCTACCAAATCTGTAACCCGGGCGTCTAGGCACCCCCGAACTGAGTTCGGAGGCCACGACCATGGAACGATCTACAGCCTCGGTTCTAAGAGTCGGGTTTTCTACCTAGACAGACCCAGTCCAGCAAAGCTGGAAACAGCCGCGTAAAAGACTTCGTCACACGCGGTTTTGCCTATTCACGCTTAACCTACGCTTATCATCAAAAAAGGTAGCGGCGATGGTCCTTCATCGCCACACAGCAGAGTCCTCAGGCCAAATTCAAAACTCCCAATTCTCCTCTTTTCTTAAAGGAATCGTCGACCTTCCGACCGAGGTGGTTATGATGCCCTCTGTTCCCACTTACGAACGATTTCAAGTGGCGTACCGGCTCTTTCAATCCACTGAAATTTTCGCCCTTTTTCAGTCTTTCACTCTTTTTTTTTATTTAAGGGCACCTCTGGAAACCTCGCTCAAATCGCTTAATTTCACACATCTAATCTTTACCGCGTTGGCCTACGGTCTAGT
>JAYJMI010377733.1:0-11385 GCA_036873855.1 Sarsia tubulosa
AAATCAAAATAGGTGTAGCTCCAAAATTAATGAATGATATTTTTGAACAATATGCCCAATCAAATTATAATCTTAGAAGTTCTAGGGATTTTAAAAGTCGAAGTATTATAACTGCGTACTATGGAGAGTATTTGTTAAGCTTTTTAGGTCCAAAATTATGGTCTACGCATCATGAAGAATTACTAAAAATTAAATCCTTACCTGAATTTCAAACCAAAATAATAAAATGGCTGCCTGAAAACTGCCCCTGTCGTCTGTGCAAAAATTATGTTGCACCAATTGGTTTATTTAAGTTTTATTTTAAATTATTTTCGTATTTTATTAGTGTTAGTTGACATCAATTAGCTCTACTAGTTTAGTAGAATGCTAGATTTTAATATTTTTTTTTCTTGTTTGTTTGCATCGTATTATAATTTTTATATTTACATTGTATTTTAATTTTGTCAACTTTAAATAAAGAAACAATAATAATAATAATAATAATAGGCCCTCTATTTTACATAGTATCAGGCATTGCTTGGAGATACCTATAAAATCTAGTGCGTTCAAATCTTACTTATTGCGCCATTTATTATTTATTTTTTGTCATTCTCTTTCATAGTAAATGTTTTACACTGAATGAAAAACAGAACGATGAGCAATTTTAATGATAGTAGTAAGATTACTCATTAAATCAAAGCATGTTAGATCCAGTACTCATCTCTTTCAGCGGTTATGGACAATAACAATTATTTTTCCATCAGGCAATTCATTTCATTTATATATATTAATAGAATATGACTTTCTTTAAGCAACATAATTTTGCAATGTTTTGGTTTTCTAAATTACTCTGCCTAATTATGAATTTTCATTGAAAAGAAAACATGCTATTATATTCACACAAGAAATTAAAATGGCATTTTATAATTGGACTTAGAAACAAAATAAGGGCCTCATCAATATGATTTCTGCTTAAAGCAATAATAGACAATATCAAATGTTTTAGTCAGCACTATTTGGGGATAAGTATTATGTATTATAAGTAAAACTACAAATATAAATGATTGCATATCGGATAATTAGCTCAGTCGAATCATGAATTTGAATCGTTCACTTCGTCCAAATTTCTGCATATCTCTCTATATAGAATATATACTGTTCTATACGGTGTGACCGGTGCAAACTCTTCTTATGAAAACGCGCTGATTTAAGAGTTTGTGACCGGTGAGGATCCTTCCAGCACCGATAGTATGGAATTTGTGATTTATCACTACCACCCCTTCCCGTTCGTGGAGAAATCTGGAATTAGTTGGATTCGAACTCCGGTTGTATTAATCGTGCTGTATTCGCTTATTGTGACATAAGATACTTAAGTTGGTATCGGATATGTAGCCCAGTCGGAAGAGCAGCCCAGTACCGATGGGAAGGTCGTGAGTTCGAATCCGAATTCGAGTTTCAAATCGTGGGCGCTAAAAAAGTTGTTTACGTGTTTTGTTATGAAGTCTTATGAATTCAACTATTTTTTCATCAACTATTTATACCGAAATACTTGATAACACTCTCTAGTAAAAAAAAATCTAGATAATAAATCCAATGTATTTTGACACTGCGAAAAATTGACAATTTTAAGACTAAAACGCATTTGATTTTCAGAGCAGTTTTTATGCAGTAAAAGAATGCTCCAACTGCAGTTACCTATCTTCATTTTACCATTTAGGCTAATGCAATGGATGCATTTTTAGAGAAGAAAAACGTGACCTTTCATTCTTCCTCCCTGTGACATTTCGCATTTAAATTGCGGTTTCTAACACAAAAAATTGCAATTTCATTTTTACCAATTTATTTTAGATGGAAAAACTTGATTAGTAAGGGTAGTTAATTTTAGAAGCCCCTCTTGTATACATCATCAGATTCTTAGTAGAAAAATAAGCTTACTTGCAAAATTTCATTATTTTTATAAGTGAAAAAGAAGAGTTGAAGCAATTTTAAAATCGACCAACTGGTTTGATCTTGCTCCCACTAAAATCTTTCATACCACCACTTTGTTCTTGATTGATGCTGATGAATTCAGTCTTTGTATGATTGATGTAGAGACAAACTTCACTTGCTACTTCTTGGATGTTGCATTTTTGATGTGGTTTGCTAAAACAGCCAGATCATCTGCATAGTCTACATCGGTTATCTTGACTGCTGGGTAACGACGAGTCCTTGTTATTTTAGTGTGAAGGCAAGATCTATATTAGAATCTAATGCTTTTCTCAGTATGTAGTAAATATGAATAAATATGAATAAATATGGTGCAATGATATTAAAGAAGTCTCTGTGTCCATCAGGTGATCGCACTTTTGCTTTGGTGTTTTTGTAGAGCATTAAGATGGTAACTGCTGTTTCCTTGGGGATACCTGATGCAATTAGGATTTCCTTCATTTTGCCTCGATGGATCGATTCGAATGCTTTAGAGAAGTCAATGAAAAGTAGGACAATAGGAAGGATTTTGGCTTTGACACCCTTTAGAATTCGTCGGATAGTAAAGATTTGACCTGCAGTTGATCTGTTTGACCGAAACCCGGTTTTTTAGTAGTACTTTTTCTATTTCTGGTTTAATTCGGTTTAAGCACAGAAGGTTGTATATCTTTGCTGCTATTGAGGTCAATGTAATACCACGATAGTTTTTTGCCAGTCCTAGAACGACTTTTTGGGAAAAGGCAACAGGCATCCATCTGTCCATTGGTCAATTGGTTCTTGATGGTACACTGCGTTGCAGGACTCAAGTAGGAACTTATTGAATTCTATATTGCCTACATTTTTGAGTGTTCGAACGTTAAAAGTAGCAACTAGGACGTCATTTTTTCCCTTTCATTAGTTTTGTTTTCCTGCTTTTGACTCTTGATGTATTATTATTGATCTCAGCATCTAATTATTCGACTGCAACCTGATCACCGTTGGCAGGACGCGCTTCTTGTTTATTCACGCAATGAGCGATGCGGTTTGTTTGTCTTTGGGTTGTACTTGCCATGCTTTGCTTTCATTGCTGAGTAAGCACTCGCAGTCGCTACTCCATACGTGTGTAAGTAGTACTCAGGTTGATACTGAGTGATTATGCCTTATCAATACAATACAGAAAAATCTGAGATTACGTTGACTTGCCACTGATAGAGTGGACTAAACAATCTGTTTGTCAATGATGCTCCATCTATCATCCAACATCCTGCATTACGATGTTTTCACCACCCTGGCTGAGTTGCATTAAGTTTTTGTCTGGCTCCTATCCTTCAATCCGCCTGGCTTGATTGAATATAGCCTTTCGGGTCATTGGATCACTCAAGCCACTCCTCCTCGTCAAGATACTTAATCCAGGGAAGGAATAGCATTTGTTTAAATAAATAAAATAAAAAGGTGATGTCACAGGTGCGGATATTTCATACTGAAATATGCTTAAATATGACAACAAATGACTATACAGAAGGCAATAAAAATAAAAATGAAACATAAGTAACTTTTAAGGATTTAAAAATATAAATATATATAAGTTAGTTTAACCCCTACGTAGGAAAACGACTAGGAAAAATATTTTAAAATGAAAATATTTTAATGAAAATAACAATCAAATCATAATGCAAATGCAAAAAAAATATTAAAAAAAATTGTTAAAACATTAATAAAAAAAACAATAATATGTAACAAATTTAAAAAAAATTGATGAATGGTATTTCAAAGTTTTGTTAGTTTTTTTTCCGTAACCACCAGGCAAAGTTCTGCCCGGTGGGTGCTATAAGCTCAGTTAAAAAAATATGCGTATGTGCAGGATTTCAAAGTCGTTATCTCACTTTTTCCCGTGCGTAATTAATTTTTAAGTAACGACTTTTTTAAAAGTCTGTTACATTCCTAGTTCGTTATATTTTTGAAAATTTTTAGCTGACATTCATTTTTGCTGAAGTGTATTAAATATATTCTTAAATAGTATGATTATATAGAACTTTAAAAGAACTTTAAAAAATGTATTAATCATTTGTTGATGTATGCTATAAAATTAGAATGATATTAAAATAAATCTTTCTTGTGGTTAACGAAGCGTTCCAATATTATGCTGCTGACTTGTTAGTCAGTTGAATCGTCAGCCAGCTCTCACTTTTTCACAAATACCACTTCTTCCTTTGTCGTGCACAATCTTGCTATATCATGTCAGTTCATTAAGGCCCACTTGCAATTTTCTCACAGATGTTTGCTCTATTTGTTTATTACTTATTTTTGTCAGTACCCAATCTTACTTTTTAAAAAATTTCTGCTCTCCTTATTTAATATAATTTCAGTAAAAATTTAAATTTCAAAAATTTTATTGACGAAACAATTCCTTATATTGATTGTATTTTGTTGATGTTTTTCCAGGACTTCATTCAAATAGTTACTATAGCCTCAGCTATAGTCACTCTTTGATTCATGAAATGTCCAATTTCCTCATTCCCTTTCAAATTTAAGAAAAGGGTTTCACATTGGAAAAGGCTAAAACAGGTTTCCAAAATTAAAATTAGAAACTCAAGTAGACTCAATAGATTTATGACGAGTTGCTACGAGGTGAACCAAAAGAGGAAAATATATAATGCTAACAAAATTACATTTTATATTTTTCTTTTCCGGGTTTATTTTTATAACTTATAAAAATTCCTTAGGATATAATACATTTTAAATATGATACTGCAGAATTTTAGAAACATTATGAAACACGTATGATATTATGAAATAGTTTAGCTGAAACAATTATGGTTAACCAAGGTGCCTTAGTCATTTTCATGCTATTTTACTAGTTAATTGAATCTAATCATTTTCTTGCTATTTTGCTAGTTAATTGAATCTAATCATTTTGATTGCCATAGTTTTACTCGTTTTTTCCAAATAAAACAAGCTGGAGTTTTTGTTACTTGGACTTGATGAATCGCATTTCGATGAGATCAGTCTTAAAAGGAATGTTCAAAAAAATACCAAAACAAAAGTTTTAATACGAGAGAAACAAAAGAAAGACTTAAGAAGACTTTTAGAATCGGACTTAAATAAGTAACTGCCTAAGAGAGATTCGAATTAACCTTCTTTTTTAAAGTAAAACAGGTTATATAGCTGTTTACGGGACTGCAAGCTCTTGGGGACCCAGTTGTACTAGAAGATTACCATAAGTTTAACAAAAGTAAATAATTATAACATAATCAAATAGAAATCATATGAGTATTATTTGATGCAATATCAATATTGATCTAATAATTGGATTCCTATCCTCTTTGTGTCAACTAGTAAGTGTTCATTGAATACGTTTAAGATATGAAATGTTGATACTAATTATTAGACTTCCGTTACTATTAAAAATTGAAGTTTGCTGATTAATTGTTTGTCAAAAGTTAAGATAGGAAAGATATACTAGATATTATCTATGTATGATGATTTATTTAAGGAAGGAAATGCAATCAAGATTAGGAAGCGTTGAAACTAAGATGTTAACACGTTATTCGTAACACATTATTCGCAAAATCGACAACGATGTAATAGATGCGGAACTTTTTGCAATTCCAGTAGTATAGATTGCATGCTTTTTGTATACTCGGCTCAAGTTTAACTTCAGAAAGGCTCTTTTTAAGAAAGAACGTATTTTCTATAGTCATTTAGGTATGCAGCAGCAATTAGGCCAATTTGTTTTATTCTCAAAATATGGATATTAAATTGCCTTGATTTGCGCTACGTCGAGTGATAAACGTTTCATCTTTTTAAAATTAGAGCAATCAAACTGGAATGTTTACGTGAAAAATTAAAAAAGGTTTTAAATCTAAAAGCTATGACATTTTAATAAAAAATAGATATTAGAGTAATTAGAAAACCGCTCGGCTACGCCTAATCGGCGAAATAATTCACCACAGACGAATTGTGGCATAACTATAACTATGTTTTGCAGCTGCCTACATAAAAAATTAAATAATTACAATTTGAATAACTTTATTAAACATAAAGAATTTATTTTCAGTATATCTGCTTTTTACAAGATGTCCGCTAAATAGATGTAAATAAATCCTTATCGTGTTGAATTTACTGACTAAACAAAAAAACTGAATGAAGATCGCGTTTAATCTGATCAATAGAAGAAACATAACAGGTTTAGAAAAAACGTTGATCGTTGATCGTTGATACGCAAACTTTGTCTCTTTGAAGTTAGCGTTATGTCAGCTATGTTTTCCAAGGGATTATTGTTGCCTTAGTCGTCCTAGAGTTATTATTGCATTTCTTCCCTTATAATGGATCCATTCTCAATGGATGTGAAAATAATTGGTTTACCTTATAAAGCTAATTTTCAAAAATTAAAACCTTTATAAAAAAATTTCAATAAAAATTAGAAGTAACGAGGAAATTCTATAAGGAGATATCGAGCTTCATATCTTTAATAAAAGGTGCTATTTTCATCCATTTTTAATAAGAACAATGTCATTTTAAAAAGAAGTCATTAACTTTATAAAAGAATCGTTCTGTTATTGTCGATCCTCTTTAAAACATTTTTAGTACTTGCGATTTCTTTGTCAACAAAAGCCATTTTCTTTGGAACTATACATTGATAAAATGGCTACATGTTTGATAGATCTTTTGATTTAGCCAATAAAAATAGGGGGTAAAGAAAACCACCCCAAATATTGACATTAATAAGTAGCTTAAATACAAATACTTAGAAGTACTAAAATAAACTATTTATTTCTCCGAAAGCGATCAATATTATATATCAGGCATTTCAAGAATAATTTGCATTAATAATTCTTAACTGTAGGAAGCGAGTCACGAGTTTGTAATATTTCTAATATTCATCATTATTTTTTTTTTTTGAAATGATTCTTGTTGCTTTGGCAGTATAATTGTTTTTAATTGTTGTATTGGCATACAACTTCGTCAAGTTGTAATTTGGCATTATTATCATTTCATGTGGATACAATTCTTTTTGATCTGAGCTTTTTTGAGTAAAAGAAAATTTTAAATAGATTAAAACCTATTTGAAAATATAGTTCAAGCCAAGCAACGTTAATGGTAATCCTACATGTTCTTACATTTGGAACAGGTTTCGATTTAGAAATGTAAATAGTCTTTATACTAAATAAAAAAAATAGAAAAATAATAAGCAAATTAATTCCCTTTTTTATCCAACACAACGCCAATCTCCTCAGGGTTGTTTTGTATTTGGTTTCAAAGTATTTTTCTATTCTCTCTAATGTATTTAATGTATTTAACTTTCACCAACTTTGCACCCAGTACTTAGTGTAGCAGAATTATTGAGTTTTAGACTCCAGACATACATTAGCTGAAGAGTACAGGATCAAACAGCGTGTTTCGAACATGTTTTTGTGTTTACTTCTAGAGTATTAGATTTTACTTTTGAAACTATCTGCAAAATAAGCAACAGGTACATTAGATTGTTATATTCTTAAAAGTTTAACGTTATTTCCTACCTCAGTGGATGGAAAAACTATTAGGTTTGATAGTTACATTTTTTCATAATGCAATATCTTTAATTAAACAGCTATGGAAGTTGCGTGATCGAAGCCTTTGGATTAATTGTTGATATTTCTACTAGATTGATCAAAATTGTAGCAAATAGTGTACAAGCAATTTTGAAAATTAGGCATACATTCAATAGCTATTTATAAAAAGATTGTTATCATTGTTTAAAATTAAGTAACAATTTCAAGCTATTTTTGATAATTGCGCAAATTAGATTCTTGATAAAGTGTAACCTCGAAACAATTACAGGTTGTCAAATGGCAGCCAATTTGTCTCAAATATATTTGTTAACCATATCACACTGTAATTAAATGGTAAATTATGTTACATTAAATTCTAATTGCGTATAATTTATAAATCAATTTATAAAGATATACTAGATGCACTAGCAAAAACAAATTTTACAACAACGTGCTTTGGAGAAGTGCGCAATCAAGCGCATGTGCACTAATAATTTACCATTATATTTGTGTCTTTGAGTTACCCCTATTAAGACTATCTATCAGTAGTTTCTATCGGTATAACTGTTTCAATTTTTATAGTATTAATAATAAATTTTTTGATGGTATAACTTTTTACCTTATATCAAAAAATATCATAGTCGCCTGTTATTTGAAGATTTCTTAACCAGACATACACAATGTGAAAAATAGAACTATTACCAAAAAATTATCAAAAACAATACACACATATCATACAAATTAAAATTGATACTAAATACCTAAGTAAATAGTACGAATTAAAATTTGTTTGCTATGAGCCATATTAATTCCACAATATACTAGAGCGTAGTTTTGACCCTTATTTCTAGTCAGCTACTGTATTACAATTGAGCAGGGTCACCTAAAATATGAAAAATGAATCTATAAATTTCTTTATAAATACGGTTGGTCATATTTTAAGTATCATGAATTGATAAAAAACTTTTGCATATCTCTCTATATAGAATAATATATATAATTGGAAGTAAAGTAGCATAATATGTGCAGGGTAAAGTTCACAGGAAAATTATTTATTAGGGTAATTAGTAACACCTATAAACAATAGGAAACAATAATTTAAGCCTGCAAAAATATTCACCATATTAGTCTATAAACAATGTTTATATTGGCGTGACAGTATCTGTCATAAAACAATATTAATAATTACACGCTGAAATATATTTTCACGCTCCACATGTTATTTTTATTAAATTGTTGCCAATAACTGCATAGAAAATTAAAAAGAATACTTGTAATACTTTTAGAATACTTGTTTTGCAAAAGCAAATATTTCATCGTTACTTCTACTGTCTTTTTAAATTACGTAGACAAACATATGTTCTGTCCCTAGTATAAAACCATCCCAAGTATAAATCGTAAACATACAGAAATACTCAGGATGATTTAGCATTACTTTGGACGACCAAATAAATCGGCGCATTGAAAAGCAGATTTCCCAATAATTAATTATTAAATAATGTTGTTTTAAGTTGTTTCGTTTGTTTCCATTAATATGAGAATAAAAGAAAAAAAAGGAATAAGCAATAAAGAAATAACTATTTAATTATATAAATTTAAACATGAATTTATATTGTTGTTTTGTTATTAAACGACGGATTTGATAAAAAATATAAACAAAGAGTTTTTCATCTAAAAAGAAAATTTAACTTTTTGGATAATTGTTTTATAAATCCGTAATATTAAATTATGTAAAGTATTCTGCAGTTCAAAGTTATTATAAAATCAACGCAAAATGAGTGTTTTAAAGAATTAAACCATTACAAACCAGCATATAGAGGATAAACTTGATTAGCGCATGGACTGGTTGGTGTAGTGTAGGACACTAATTTGCTACTATGCTGAGGACACTGGACTGCTGTTAAACTCCCAAATTAGTGTATGATACTAAACTACTAAAGGTCAATATTAGGCTAAGGGCCGTTTCAGTTAACAAGAAAGATATAATTCTAAATCATACAACAAGAAAGATATAATTCTAAATCATACGGGTATAAAAATCGTGCCAGTATTAAGCTATTCTCATTATATAAAAACTTTGATATTTCCGTTGAAAAACTATAATCTTTAACTCAATAATCAAAGTGACAAAAAGTTGTAATAAGTAATTCTTGTAATGAGCAAATGATAAGAAAAAAAAAAAACAAGAAATATTTCCAGGAAATATCTTTTAGCAGAACAACATTGTAAACATAATCATGGCAGAAAAGTTACTGCAGAAAGGATATTTAGAATTTCTCTCATGTACTTAATTTTAAAAAGTAATACACCAATTCAACATGACACTATAAATAGAAATATTAGCTAACCCTTACCCTAAACTATTTCGAGTCTTTTTTATAAAATTATTTTATAAATAAAACAAATAAAATGGATATAGTTCACTTTGGGCGTGCGAGAAATTTCGAGTGTTCCACAAATATAAAAAATCTTGTCACGTTCCTTATTTATGCTGTGATGAAAATACCTAGTTCTACTTTTTCAATATTGAAAGAAAAATACAACTGTTAAATGGATCTTTATTGAAAATAAAGTTAATTAGAATAAAGTAAATGATCGATGATCAGACAAGTTATAATGTTAAATATTATTTCAACGTTAATGGCTTTTCTCATTATTTGAAGTTTTCTAAAGAATAATATAATAAATAATAATAAACTACAATGTAATGTATGTAATGTATGAAATATGATGAGGTTCCTGTGTCGTAATGTGATAGATGTATGTATATTGTATATAGTATGGTATATCACTGGCTTCTCCATCTGTAATTAAAGGATTCTAACTGCTAATTGTGAGCCTTACGACATTCCCTAAGTTACCTAAGTAGTGTTTTACGGGTAATTCATTGAGTTAGAGCGTGCCATGCTTAAAGAGTAGGTCGTGGGTTCAAATCCCCCCTGTCCAAATTGTTGCATATTCCTTCATATAGAATATATAGAGAAGAAATATATAATGAAGAGGTTAAAAAAATAATTATTTGCTTCTAACTAATTTTGGATAATATAGTTAAGTATATCAAGTATTGAAAAATATAATTGATGAATTGTCATTTTTTAACAATTTAAGGGGCGGAACAGCTCATTATATTTTTTTACTTTTCTATAATAATTTATTACTAAATCTTTTTTTTTATTTCCACAAATTAAATATTTCGCAACATTATCATAGAAAAAAATGCCTTACGTATTTGTATAATTAAAAAAGTTTTAAACTAATCTCCGAAATAAGTTGACGTTGATTACTTTTGAATTCGCTCGTTTTTTCTACTACAATGAAATTTTAGTGTCTGACGTCATTAGGTGTACGGAGTTTGACAATAGACCTTTTACATTAGTCATAAAAATTAAAAACATATCATCTGAAATAATAAACAAATATGTACGATAGGTAAAAATTCTGGGTAAAAAGGTAAAAATTATGAAAAATTAACCCTTACTATCAAAGTTTATAGATATACCTGGTTAAAAAGAATAAAAATAACTCATTGTAAACATTTGTGCATTCTCTTGTATCTCTTATTGTTTAAAGATGTTACTAACTGTCGCAATTTATTGTTTAAAGGTGTTACTAACTGTCGTAATTTACATTTACTCTGCGGAGTACTAGAAACAGAACCAAGGACTATAATGCTTAGATTTCAATTTTTCAATGTTTTAATCTGGTACATTCCATATTCAACATCACTATCAAGTTTCTAACTGTAATAAAAACCGTTTCATCAAGTAACAAGATTTTTTTTATTCTTAAGAATTTTGGTAAAAAGCAAATATATCTAAATATATCAGGGAAATAAGTTTATCTTAACATGCATTTTTTTAAACATTAAAGATTTGGAAACAAAAAAAATAAAAACCAGGAAAGTATTTTTTTTCAAGTTGATCCAATAATG
>JAYJMI010378844.1:6349-16589 GCA_036873855.1 Sarsia tubulosa
GTTAACTCATAAAATGCAAACCTTTACCATTACTTGTTGCTGATTGATATTTTTAAAGGTAACTAAGACTGCTAATAAATGAAAACCATAACTCCTTAAAACTACTAGTCCATTATCCCACAGTGAAAACATTACTAATACCAGCAGGCCAGCACCAGCCCATGTATTTTATCAATAGATAAAGGCTGGTGATGGGCTGGTTAACTCATAAAATGCAAACATTAACTTTATTTTTAAACCATTTTTGCATTTTTATGTTTAAAAAATAACCAAACACTTACAGCACAAGCATCTTTTGAGAAGCATTCTTTTATACTGCGCGTATGATTGATGATGTCATCTTGAATGCTTTCTACTGCTAGTAATTTCTGCAAGTAGTCATCCACACTGCAAAGTTTGATATATGTGTACATAGCTGAAGTAAATAATACACTTACAACTAATATGTTTCTGTTAAACAATACAACTAAGTGCCTTATATTAAAAGCGATAGTTTTAGTCATTGAACTATACTTCGAATTTTACAAAACTGAAAGTATTTTACCTCGCGAATCTTTGTAGTAGACTTCCCCTTTATGCAAAGAATGTTTCATCTTTATCATTACTTTCTTAACTTTATCTAAAGCTTTACCAATTCCAGTTGTTGGTTCGACATTCACAACAAGCTCGCGTTTGTTAAACTCTTCATCGTAATCGAGAATTAAACCATCCTGCCTCAAATTTGTTGTCGCCGTTATAGTTGCTTTCATTAGCTTTTTGTTGACACATACTAATCTACAGGGGACACGACACAAATCTTCTAATGGGATAGGTAATTCGTCATCATTTTCTACCAAATTTCGGCAATGTTTCAAGCTGTTGTTAAGTAATGTTGTCGCATATGAAGAGTTATGATCCTAAGAAAACATTTAAATAATTAGAATATTTGAAAACTGCGTTCTACAAACTTACCATTTTGAGTAAAACTAGGAGGATGTAGGTTACATCGGGCTTGGTCCCTTCTGGAAATACGGTCTAAGACTGTTCGTTGGTCAACAAAATAAAATATCAAACTTACTTTGACAACCAGCTTTAAACCGGAAAGTTGTTTATATGACAAATCTTCCGACGGCTTTGATTTAATATCTGAAATTTCTCCATCCAACCCGCTTTCATGAAAACACTTGAACAGAGAACTTTCATTTGTTGATATAGTTTTCAGAAAGCCTATAAAATATGCTATTCCAGGCCTTGAAACTTTTTGTTAGGATGAATTCGTTGTAGTACCGGTAACACAAGAGACGAAAAACTCTACACCGTTAAATTTCGACAATATACTGTCCATAAGGAAACGCTTATTAGCTATCATCAATTCTGCTGTTTTATTATCAGTAGAAGACCAAGTCAATCTGCACGATAATACGGAGCATTTATCATGCACCTAAAATAAGGAAAAGAAATAAAAATAGATATCTGCGTCGAATATAATGATGAAGCCGGATGAGTCATTTTTATAGAGACTAAAAGATTATTTTCTTCTGTAGTATACTTTTTTTATAATAATATTACTTTTATAAAAGGAGCAATATTTTCAACTACGGTTTATTACTATATCAACTTCTAGAATTATAGTTATAAAACTTACGTGTTAATATTTATTGCTGTATATTGTAGCAAATCTGAGTAAACATAATAATCATGGTCTGTGTTCTCCTCAGATAGTGTTGCCAAGCAAGTTGCTGAATGACGTCACTTTCGAAATGACGTAAGCAACTGTGACGTTCTTAGGATTTAGGTTAGGGTTTGGGTCAAGAATATTATGAAGAAGGGTCTCAAAGTGTCAATGTTACGGTTTAAAGTTTAAAAAATTTTCGTGGAAAAGGATTCGATTTCTTTAAATTTAAAACTTTGGGAGAACACGTGTCTACACACTCAAACACTTTTACAGGAAAAAAACTTTAACTGCGATTTTCTCTGTATTTTGATTCCGAGGGTTTGTTTCATGCTGTGGAAAAAAACTAGGCAGCCAAATCCTGAAATTTTCTACAAATGTTTCGAATTGAGGATTTTTTCAAATTTAAATTCTTTGCATTTTTATTTCAAAAAAAAGCTTGTTTGTAGATTTACCTCCTGATATTTTAAAAAATACTCAATTCATTACACAATTCTTTTTATGCCGTTTATTTATAACTAAGAATTGTTTCATTTCGACATTTCCTTTTGCTGTAATCTTCCGCAACGTAAAAAAGGCGGCTAATTTTTATGAACTACCATCTGTGTATTTTAGGATATTTTTTGAAGAATATTTTCCTTATATACTGTTCTAAAGTTTTCTAAAGTTTTATGCTCTGAAATTACTTACTTTTAGAGATATGAGCATTTATCTAAAATTTTGTTTTGTAAAGTTTTATGCTCTGAAATTATTTACTTTTAGAGATATGAGCATTTATCTAAAATTTGTGCCATTTTAAATCCCCCTGTTATGTAATTAAGAAACATACTAATTAAGAAAAATCAAACTTTTATAAACTGATGGTAACATTAAAAAAATGCTTCTCATTATTTCCGTTGTCATTAAAATGTGTATTGAAATATTGTTTATAAAATTGAAAGTTTTAATCTAATTTCATGTTTTAATTATTAACTAAAATACTTTAATGAAACCAAATTATTTATTCGTTGATTTCACAATATATAAATGTAAACAGATTTTTCTAGATTTTTTTTGGTTAAGAAACGAAACACGTCAACTAATTTTTATTCAGTTGAAGAGGTGTGTAGATAATACTGAATATTATGTAATATTAATTGTTTTGCTTATTTAAGGGTAAAACGCTTAGAGTTAAAACACTGCAAAAAAATTGATGTTTACCATTGTTCTGACGTGACCTTTTCTGACGGTAAACATCAGATAATGTGATGTTTTCCAATACTTTCCGGCAGAAATGTTGACGTTGGAAGACGTTATCTGAAAGGAAAACCTTCGTTATTGTGCAGTGAAATTTCGTATTTATTATAAGCATATTGTTTTAGACTGTTATCTCAGTTATATCGGTAAAGTCAGAAAGTTATAAATAAATACGTAATACACCAATTCAACATCGTTAACTTTAGCAACCTAATTAATTCTGTCCCCCCTAAACTATTTCCCATTTTACTTGTTCATCAAATTGTCAAGAGAAATATTTAATGACGGGTTTATTGTTATAAAATATTTTTATTAAAAAGACTCGGAATAGTTTAGGGTACGGGTTGCTAATATTTATATTTATAGTATCATGTTGAATTGGTGTATTAACTTCTTTTATACTATCCGTGATTCGATCTGATATATAGCGGCTGCAAAACAATAAACTTTTTTATATATTGATTCCAATAAGTTATGTTATTTATTCATTATTTCTCAACGTAGTATTTTAGTTGAAAAATAAATATCACAATGAACAACACAACAAACGATATAGATTTATCACCTTGCAATGGATTTTTATTAGATATACCAGAATATCAAAAACTCTTCTTTCAAATAGCATTTATGGGAAATGCTGTGCTTGCTACGTTTTCAAACTTGTTCACATGTATAATTCTTTTCAGAATTTCTTCAATTGGTATATGGAATTATTATTTAATTGTATCGCTAGCTATCAGTGATCTTATTGTGGGAGTTGTTATATCTCCAGCTGCAGCGCTACGGTTATCGTTACAGGGTAATTGTTTACTACATCAAATTAGTTCTTTTATATCAATGTTGCTTGCACCGACTGGTCTGACAATTGTTGCTATTGCTTATGACCGTTATCTGAAAATTCAAGGCAAATTAATCTCAAAACCAAAAAGAATTATTTTAACAATTCTGATTCCTTGGCTATCTTCTATGCTGTTGATTGTTGTAAGAGTTGCAGATGCTTTATTGCTTTCCTTAATAATAATATTTTTTTTTGTTGGTGGATATATATTGTTATTTATTAGTTATATGAAACTGATAAAAGTTTTACGAAGAGTGATAAAACCAATGCCGCAATCTGATGCATGTAACATTTCAACAAACACCGCTACAAATGAAAGCAATTCAAATTCTAATAAAGAAACAAAAAGCACAAAGAAAGATAGGAATTTGGATGTAATGTTTCAAAAAAACAGAAAAGCAATCAAATTTGTTCTATCTTTAATTTGCGTATTTGTGTTTCTGTCGTCTGGTTTACTTGTAGTTCGATTGATAACCCTTATTGAGCTGTTAACAGACAATGAACTGGCTGATAAATCTACGATCAAAGCTTTTGCTCAATTAATGTTTCAATTTAACTCTAGTATTAACCCTTTGCTATATTTCCTTACTATTCCAAAAGTAAGACATTCTATAATATCAATATATCGAGACCAAATTGCATGCTGGATATAAATAAAGAGCTTGCTACTCTGGTGTAATAATGATTGACACGTTGAAAGCTAGCATGACCATGGATAGTAGTATTTAAAGGAGTTGTTTGATTATGACTGATTAACAAAATTAACAGAAAAGCAGGATTTGCATGAAGTTATAAGAAATTTCGTTAAGTTGGATTGGAACTAGAATGCTCTGTACTATCTTGCCTACAATGCCATAAGTCAATCAAGTATAGTTCGGATAACAGAGTTTTTGTAAAGTCATTAATTTCAGTATAAAATATAATATATAAATATAAAATAGAAAGAAAGCACGTAAAATATGTAGTGCTATGTCGTTTTTCGTTTTAGCAAAAAAAATATTGACTTATTTATTCAGTCAGAGAAATGGCCAAAGTTTGTTTATGTTCAAAAACTATCGAGAGCAATCAATCAATAAAGTCCTTGTTTCACATTATTATTTTCTTTAGACAAAACAATAATGCGTATCCAATCAACATACAAGTTAAAATTATTATCCAATAATAATTATTATCCAAATATATTCTAATTTAAATAATATTATTCGACAAGTCGACAATAGTCTTTTTCTATTGGTTGATTCGATTATGATAATTTAATACAATAAAGTTACAAAGTCCTTTAATCCACGCACTATTAGTGCGTCGTTTAAAGGAATGGTTCGCTCAAAAAAAAAAAAATTAAAACATTGTTTTCTGATTCAGCATATTTGAAAAAAAAAGCTTTTATTTGCAAAGATATTTGACTTAAGATAACACTCCTTGTAAACTTGAAAATGATAAAGGTTTTACAGCATTTACTGATAAACTAAAGATTGAATAATAATTATATTTTAATAGCATTAAAACCAAGCGTTCAAAAATCTATTTTGAAGAAAATGTAATTTTCGTAGCAAAAAGAATTGCAAGAAAAACCCCTTTTAACAGTAATTTACGTCTGTTTTTCACTCATGTTCTGGCTTTATCTCTATTATTTAATTAATATTCGATCAACGCTTTACTTCACAGGAAAAATATATTTCAGTACCGTTATTTTACATTAATTAATGAAGGAAAAAATGGATGATAAATTCATTGTTTATCTTTATATAAAATGTTAGTTACAAAAATAAATACTTTTTTCTGACTAAATCGACTAAGCTGATTCCGAATTTTAAATTTTCCAGCGAACCATTCCTTTAAGTAGGATAAATAATCAGACAAATATATTGATGTTATAAAATATATTGATATTTGTCTTATTATTTATCCTATTTATTAATAGCGAAATTATTTAATCATTCCTTTTATTCCTCAAATTCACCACAACATTAATCGAAAAAATAATTAATTGGTACAACGATACTAATCATTTCATTATAAAGCACATCACAAAAACATTATCGAATTAGTAATGATACCCATAGTATCCTTCCTTTGCGTATAAGGAAGGCGCTACACTAATTTTTTACAGTTAGATAACAAGCGAGGAATAAAACTTATTACATTGCAAATGAGTTTTTATAGCTTACCCGGGAAGAGCGTTTTTGAAAATGGTGAATCCTTTAAAATGTCTCAAAATCGAATGTTGAACTACATACAAATGCAACTAGCACAGCGAAAACAGCTTACTAAAGAGTCGATGCTTAAACAAATCTTGTACAATTGTTGTAAGGTCTTGAACAATTTATACTTTTATTTCTCATATTACTTTTAACACAGCTGAAAACCTTAGCTACAGTACCACAAACACCATTATCTGGAGGATATTTTTGTCTATTTTCTTGAGCCATCAACAGCTCTAACCAAAACGACTTCTCTACAAATCAAGGAATTAATATAATAGAAAAGCTAGAGATTTCACTAAAATTTACACTATCAAAATGAAGTTGACGTTTTTCTTCTTTAAGTGAAAAAAGGAAAGTTGTCCCATTAGGACTGGGCAGGCTGTAAAACCACGTGGTTTAGCATTTTTCAAGTTACTTCAGTATTACTAAGATCCTAAGACTATAAATCGACCGGCCCAATAGATTGTACTTTCATAAATCATTAAAACGGTGTACCAACTTGTGGTGAATTCTAATTTCCATAAATACGTTCGAAATTCTCATAATTTTGTTAACTTAATTGTCTAAAAAACATTTTTCGCGTTTTTCTATAAGACAGAGGCTCAATCACCAAATTAAAAGTTCATCATTTCGAGAAAAAAGCACATTTCTTCCTGTTCCAGGAAAAAATTTCGATAAAAAAGTATTTTTCTGCATTTTTTGAGCTAATTGAAAAATCAAGAATATAGCCTAACTTAAAATAGCTTTTTTTGCAATATTTCGTTGCTCAACTTGCTTTTTTAATCTGGTAAATGTAAGGAAAAGGGTTTCAAAAATGAGAAAAACACAATTATTAAAAAAGCCTGGGGCGAGCTATAGGCAAAAATGTGTTTTGAAAGACAATCAAGGAATTAATAAAAGAGAAAAGCTAGCAATTTTACCAATATTTACACTTTCAAAATGAACTTGAAAATGAACTCTTCGTTTCTCCGCCTTGCTTTAAGTGAAAAAAGGAAAGTTGTCCCATTAGGGCTGAGCACTAAATTGTAAAACGACTGTATGTCGACTGAGCTATAAGTCGACCGAGCTTGCTGTGAATTTTAATTTACATCAAAACGTTCAAAATTCTCAAAATATTGTTACCTGATTTACTCGTAAATATATGTTTTTCAGATTTATTTCTTAGACCTACTTTATACGGCCGCAAATAACTCGGCAGAAGTGCGACCTAAGTGCAGCATGGCTTTAGACAGATTTCAATGTCGAGTTTAATCCAAATGAACATTTTCTTGGTTGTACCTCAATTAAAATTCGAAAGAAAAATTATTAACGAAGCGCTCAAAGTTGAGCTTGGTTAAAGTTTCATAGAGATCAAGGCGCTCGAAAATTATTATTGCGTAATATACCAACTACGCATGCTCAGGAGTCGAGCGCCAGCGCTCATTGATCAAAAAGCGCTTAATGCCTTTTCGCATTTTTGCAGCCTTAAAATCTAAACAATCCTTCGCTTGATTTTGAAGTGATCTTCCCATGGAGTCTCAGCAATTAACTATGCTAATAGGGACCATAATGGAAATCTGGCCTTTTGGTTTGTTTTGTGTCATCCCTGCTGTCACCCTTCTCTCTTTGCAAGTCTTATTTTTTTTAGCTTTAATGATTTTATAATATATATATTGTTTTTCTTTTTCCTTTTTCCCATTTTTAATATTTTTGTTGGTTGATTTTAAATCGTATTCATAATGGTAGCGAAATAAATTTACTTACTTGCTTACTTAATCTCAACAATGTCATTAGTCAATAGATGGTTAGAAAACTCGAATATATTTACACTATAATTTGAAACTATGTTGAAAAAGATAATTTGTGCAGGGTTAAATTCTGTTGGGAAGAGCTTCTTTGTAAAAAGAAGAGGTTCTTTTATATTTTTTTGTACTCTGTAGAATAAAGCTTAATTACGGTAGTTTTTAAACACTTAAACAATGAGAAAAAAAATGCTAAGCCTGCACAAATGTTTACAATAAGGTAATTTTTAGTGTCTGATCCATTTATATCTATAAACTTTGATCTCAAAATATGGGTTTTTTTAACTCCCTATTTTTCTTAGATAAATTGAAAGATATATCAAACATAAGCATCTTAAAAAAAATTCAGCTAATTTCTATGCGTTGTATCAAAAAAAAATATTTTTTTGAACAAAAGAATCGCATGTACATTGTGTTGCCTACACATACTGGGTATGAAACTCGATTTTAAAAGTGCTTTTAAGTTTCAGAATGGGGTATTTATAACATTGTTTCTTTGTTACTTTTACTTTCTATTGAGAAAATTACTGATAGGATATTTTTTCCTGACAAAGATTATTATTGTGCTTTCAATGCATTTTTCTCGTATTTTCGATGAAATAATTAATGACATGTTATAATGCATACAACAATATATTTATATGCCCCTCTATTAATCTTCAAACTTAGTGACACGCGCCAGCCGTTTTAAGCTAATTTTGAGCAGTTCCTTGCAAATAGCAACTTTCGCGAATATCTGAAGATATAAAAAATAAATTCCGAGCCCTGAGCATCTTTAGTTTTAGCCAATATATTAAAAAGCTTGGTATGGTTACTCGCTTTCATAATATATTTATATTAAAGCAATATGCATCTTTCAACTAAATGCTTTGTCATTATTTGTTACGTGGGCTGAGAAAATGTTTTCTTTATTATTACACAGCAAAAAGTCTATTCTTATTCTAAGAAACAAAATACTTCTTTTCAGCCCAAATTTGCTTATACTAAGTAAATTATTCTTGTCAGAATATTAAGCCAAAAAGGCTTACTAAGAATTCTCATTGAGACTTTTTTACTCAAATCGAGAATTATTTTCCTGATAATAATTCCTCGTTTTAAGAAATACAGTACTTGTTATAAGCATAAATTTTCTTCCTTTAAGAAAATCTTTACTTGTCAGAATGCTAAGCCAAAAAGGCTTACTAAGAATTCTTATTGAGACTTTTTTTACTTAATTGAAGTAAAATAAATGATGAAATAAGCAAAAAGTTATTCTAGGTTAGTAATATATTTCTTGGCAAGAATTCTTAAAAAATTGTTCTAAGTTTATAAGTAAAAACATTCTTGGTAAGAATTCTTGATAACTCAGTGTTTAAGTAAAAATATTCTTGCCGAGAATTTGATAAAATTAACTTTTCTTTGAATATAATAATCCTTATGGACACAGATACAAATAATATAGTAACTTCCAGCTCATTTGTTTATTATTTTTCAATTGTGTACAATAGTTACAAATACTTACATAAATGTTATCTTTAGAATAAGTCAAATAATATTTATTAAACTATATCTGTACTATTTTCATTTTTCATTTTCTTTTGTCAATTCAAATAATTTTATATACAGAAAACTACAAATACTAATAACATCAACAGACACAGGACAATTCCAGTCGTTTATCAAATATCCTTATGGCTATTTTGCGTTTGTGTATTAGTTGCTATGTGACTGTTCCATTTTAACATTATAAATTTCGATTCCTTTTTCAATTTTGTGTCTTCGCAATACTTTCTCAACTTCGTTGCAAAGCAACAGATCAATCTAAAGGGATAGGGGTAGGATAAGAATAGGGCACTTTCTTTCTACAGTGTAAACCTGTATACAATTAGACAAATAATTTCAACAAATAATTTTAAAATTATAAACAAAATCTTTCTTTTTCTTCTTCTGAGTTTATGCTTATTGAGTAAAGAGTAAAGAGTAAAGAAAAGAACCTATACGACTATCGAGCCTGCTTTTTATATTATTATAGTCATTTCTTGGCCGTACTATGCTTCCTTCTCCGTATAAAATAGAATGTAATTTTTGATTCCTTAAACCTTAGTTAATAGATTGCAACGCAGGGTCAAATTCTCTGTGGAGAATTTCGTTTATGCTAATGATTTGTTCTTTTGTATCTTTTATTACTCGGTAAAGAGTTTATTACAGTTATTACTTACACCTATAACAATAGGAAACAATGACTTGACCGTGCGCAACTGTTTACTAATTAAACTAAACTTGGCTACCGGTAAGAAGTTGACTAGGAGGCTCGCTTTATAAAAGGTACCGTAAATTAAGTAGTAAACTGGAAAACTTTGCCTAGAACTACAATAAATAATATCATGATGACAAAAACACTTTGACACTACTATTAGACTTGTGAGACTTATATCCCAGTGGGCACGTGACGAAATATAGACGTACAATGTACGTTCAGAAAAGGTACAGACGTTCCATTTTTTTTAGAACATCTTTTGTACGTTTTATGTACGTCTATTTCGCGTTCCAA
>JAYJMI010379955.1:0-16588 GCA_036873855.1 Sarsia tubulosa
AGTTGAATATCTAAATAATTTACTATTTTCAAGTTGATATCAGAAGTAATAGATAATCCACAGGTTTTGAATACTTTACAAATTTGTTTCTTCGTGCGTTCTTGTTGTGGCCCGGTCATGTTTCGTAGGACCCCTAAACCATCGTCTCTGTATAAACCTATTTCGTTTTTGTTTACTATACTTGATAGTTTCGTTAGTATGTAACTACCGACAAGCTCACAAACTTCGGCGCCATCATAGCAACCCATTGGGACATCAAAGTCTTCGTTGCCGGTTTTTTTAATCCATATTTCTTTCTCATAAAACAGTAGTGTTTTCCTTGATTGCATTATAATTTCGAACTCGTCATTTGGTATTTTATAAGCAGATTTAGCAAAATTAATTGCATCTGTGAATAGCTTTTCCGAAATCGAAGGATAAAAGCTTTCTATGTCGAAAATTATAAATGAACATTCTTCTTTTCTTTCGATAGAATTGAACCATTCGATAACGGATGATGTATTTTTCCATTGGTTTAGATTGAACTTCTCCACAACTTTAACATTAATTTTGTCAAGAATATGTTTACTAATTTTCCCGATGTCTGTTTTTGATGGATTTATTAAACGACACTGTATTCTATTTGGAAAATTTTCTTTATGGTCTTTAATAGTTAAATAGCTCTGTGTCTCTTGCATCCGCATGTCTCTTAAATCCGCATTATATGTATATAAATCCGCATTATATGTATATAAATCCGCATTATATGTATATAAACCCGCATAATATGTATATAAATCCGCATAATATGCATGTAAATCCGCATAATATGCATGTAAATCCGCATGATATGCATGTAAATCCGCATGATATGTACAAACACCCGCATAATATGTATATAAATCCGCATAGAATTAAAAGTTGGTTCGACAGAACTAAAATGTGTTTATTGCTATTGTTTGGCACAGAAGGCTTTTCACAAAATCTTCAGCAGTTTAATTGCATTTATAATATAATATAAATATATTATCTATACAATATCAACTCCGATTTTCCGACTCCGATGGTCAGGTCATCGTAAAATGCAAAGTCTGACTCAAAAAAATAAAATAGCTTGTGACGTCAAATAATCATTTTTTCAGGATATTATTAAACGATTAGTTACATTTCAAGGGATTATAGGAAACTAATTAAGTAAAGATTGCGGGGTTGGAAATTGATGCAAATCAGCTACTTGTGTCAAATAAAATAAAAATGTTAGGTGGCTTACTAATGCAGCATCGTTATCGTGACATTTCTTGATTTATACTTCTCGGTTAGCTTAGATGGTAGCGGAAATATACATTACATAATCGTCTTAAGGTTTAAGCTAATATAGAAACCGCAAAACAAATAAGGCTGTTTGTTGCTTGTGTATCCCTGCTACAAATTCTCTGTAAAATACTACATATTAATATATAAGATATGATATATATCAAAGTAACGTAATTAAAGCAATATTTTAAAGCAAGAGCGAAATTTAAATTATCAATGAGAAATTAAAGTTTTTATTTATAAAAAGGGATAGTATTTTTTAAAAAAGGAGAAGAAAAAGTAGAAAAAAGTACTCTTGTAAAACCAAGATATAAAAAACAGTTTCAGAAACCAAAAATATATACAAGTTATATAATTAACTGGAAATAATATAAAGAGGAAAGACCTATCTAGATGCAAGGACTTGTGATTCTTGCTGTACCTTTAAACATGTTTATTGCCGGCAAACACTCAGGGTTATCTAGATAAATCTTCCAATATTATTCCAGTTAATATATTGACAAACTACTAGTGTAACTGATTGCTTCTATCACCTAATAAAACAGCGCTACTTGTTTTATTAACCCTTTTTAGATTATAATCCTACTCCCAGGTGAGCACCAATCTAAGCAATGGAAGCACTACCAACCATCATATATTTTTCTAATACAATTCCAGACAGTTAACTATTATATTTAAAACTGGAGTTATAAGTGGGTCCATTAAATCCCAAAAACTAGAAATATTAATTCCTGGCCCCCTTGCTGCATTTTTTACTAAGGTACAGGTAGGATCGTAACTTCCCAAAGCCTGAAATTATAAATTCCTGACTCCCTGCCTGTTATTATTATTATTATTCATTATAGTTGTTATTAACACATCATTTGTGGCATTATACTTACTGAATTCTGTGGAGAGTATGTTAATTATTTTTAATAAGGATATTTTTAATTTTGTATAATTTGCTCTTTGGTTAAACATTCTTAATAAAATAGATTTTGTTGATATTAAGAAAGATTCCAGAGAAGAGGTTGCTCTACATATTCTCAAAATTTCAGAACTAATTGTTGAATAGAACATTTTAGTTGGAATATTACTACATTGATTAGGCATTCGGACGATAGAAAATGAAAAATTGTTCCTCTTATCATAAAGTGTGTTACAAAATGTAGAATCAATTATTTCAATAGAAAGATCCAGAAAAGATGCTTTTGTTAAGTCGATATTTTCTTTCTTAAGTTCCAGTTCAGGTGGATAAATTTCTTTATAATGTTTGTCAAATTCATTGTTGTTTGTTCAGAGCAATTAAATCATCATGTATCTAAATATATTGTTGAAAAGACGAACAATCGATGGGTTTTCTTTACTTTTATTTTTAATCCATTTATATTCAAAATGAAAAAGAAAAAGATTAGCGAAAAAATGAGCAGGGTCTGAACCCATTGGAATACCTATTATTTGTCTGAGTATAAGAGAGCCTAGTGTGAAATAGCAGTTTTCAATGAGGAATTTGATGGCTTCTTTAATAGAGGTTTTTGTAAAGAAAAATGTTTTTGGTTGTTTTTTATACCACTTTGCCTCCCGACAATTGCTAATTCCTAAAAAATCGAATGTCTTTCCTTTAAAGCAGAAATCTATGACTTGGTCTAAAACTTCTAGCAATTTGTTATGTGGAATTTTTGTATAAAGAGTTGAAAAGTCGTATGTAACTACAGACTTGGCATTTGACTTCTGGTTTATTTTATCTATTGCTTTTAATACAGGCTGGTTATTTTGAAGTATTAATGTGGCTAAATATCTGGATTTATTATGATAAGACTCGATTTGTTTATAAAATAGTTTAAAGGCGGAATATATGTTTTTGCTTAATCTTTTTATAGAGCAAGTTTTACTAGCAATAATAAAACGTGATCCTATTGACATTTTATGAATTTTTGGTATCCAATAAGCACACGGAAGTTTAAGGTTTACCTGTGAAACGTCAATATCAAATTTCTCTTTCAGTAATTTCGTCCGGTTTTCCAATAAATTAACTACATTAATAGTATTTTCGTGCTCAACAGCTGTTTATATCTAATAGACCAAATTCTTTTAACAAAATAAATTCATAGTATCTTTTGCAGATAAAAGCTACATTATTGGAAGCTTTATCTATAGGGACCATGATAAATTTATTTTGAAGATCCTCAAGGTAAT
Source organism: Sarsia tubulosa (assembly GCA_036873855.1). Classification (NCBI taxonomy): domain Eukaryota; kingdom Metazoa; phylum Cnidaria; class Hydrozoa; order Anthoathecata; family Corynidae; genus Sarsia; species Sarsia tubulosa. The sequence continues at coordinate 3,469 of JAYJMI010379955.1, forward strand.
TTATTACTTGTGGATCATCTAAAACTGGTTGTGAGTTGGGAGGTCTCAGATGATCTTTTAATGTAGTTATTTTAATGTTAATTTCCTACAGAATAATTGGTTCCATTCCGAAAAAACTGACTGATCTAATGCTAATTTATTACTTAAAGATTCAATAGCTGTCCAGTCCTTGTTTAAGGTATTTGAAAGTGCTTTTAAAAGAAATACATCTTGGTTCACGGTATTTGGGTCTTTACTTATAAGTTTTCTTAATTTGTTGTTTTGTATTATTCTAAGGTCACCGGTAATAATGCAATTACAGAGAAGTATCTCTTGATTAAGTAAGAATTCTTCAAAGACGAAATCGGTAACAAAAGTTTTATAATTAAAAAGTTTACTACGAATAGTTTTGGAAAGGGAATATGTCACCATTGGAAGATCATTTTTATCCATACCTAGAGGAAGATTATTTACTGAAGCTTTTATTTTTAAGGTTTGTTCTTCTTATTTATTTAAATTTTGTTAAAATATATTCATATTAACCCCCATTTTATGAAATATTATGGTAGCTCAATAAAACTTCCTTACTTGGGACATATACTATTGCATGCAACACAAAAAGAAGTTATTTAGTTCGATCCAGGGAAATAACGAAAACAATCTGATTTTTCACCTAACCTTAAATTTTATTGCAGATTCTGAAAGAGGATATGAAACTATGTCAAAATCCATCTTGTACATTATTTAAAAATTTCAGGCCCATATTTTTTTACAGTAGCCGAAAAAACAAATTCCACAAAAATGAATTTTTTTTGTTCTAACATTTACAAAATTTTATACTGATCAAATGTCAGTAAAACAGTATATACTGAAAATGCTTCGTTAAGCCTACAGGGGCAGTTTTATGTTCGAAAAACCAGGGGGTTTAAAAAAAACAACCTTGCATTGACAAAAAATATCTAAATAACTTCGAAGTAGTAAACATACAAGAAAATTTAGCGAGATTGAAAATTTTCCAGTGGGTTCATTACAATCTATTTACTCCTATGTTGGTTGGGCTACATATTAAATTAAAACTATTTTAGTATTATTTGTTTATCTAATATAAATGTATTTTAAAAATATTAAAAAAGAATGAATAAAAAATACAATTTTTTTTTTAAATGAAATTATTTTTTTTTTCTAAACCCCCAGATTTTTCGAACATAAAACTGCACCTGTAGGCATAACGAAGCATTTTCAGTATATACTATATTTTTTTTTTCGGCTACTGTAAAAAAATATGGGCGTGGTCACGTGACCCCCTGAAATTTTTAAAAAATGTACAAGGTGGATTTTGACATTTTGACATTTTGACAAGGTGGATTTCAGAATCTGCAATAAAATTTAAGGTTAGGTGAAAAATTAAGTAACTCAGTTAGTTAGAAGTTCCTGATTAAAACTGGAAAATAATTGGTTCAAGTTCCCCTCACACAGAATATATGTATTTTATACAAATATATTGTATGTTCGCATGTTACATTCTTAGCAATAAAAGTTGTACAAACAACTTTATGATTCTGATGTTTTATACTTGACTAATATTTTGACTAAAATGATTGATATGCAAACAGAATTGATTGGGCACTTGTGAGTAGAAGTCTTTCCCTGCTGTCATGAATAAGTCTTTCCCTGCTGTACTGTAATGAAGAAGTCTATCCCTGCTGTAATGAAGAAGTCTTTCCCTGCTGTAATGAAGAAGTTTTTCCTTGCTGTAAAGAAGAATTCTTTCTCTTCTGTAATGAAGAAGTTTTTCCCTGCTGTAATGAAGAAGTCTTTCCCTGCTATAATGAAGAAGTCTTCCCTGCTGTAATGAAGAAATCTTCCCTGTTGTAATGAAGAAGTCTTCCCTTCTGTAATGAAAAAGTCTTTCCCTGCTGTAACGAAGAAGTCTTTCCCTTCTGCCATGAAGAAGTCTTTCCCTGCTATAATGAAGAAGTTTTCCCTGCTGTAATGAAGAAATCTTCTCTGCTGTAATGAAGAAGTCTTCCCTGCTGTCATGAAGAAGTCTTTACTTGCTATAATGAAGAAATCTTTCCCTGCCTGAGGTTGGTTGCACCTTAGAACGTAGTGTAAAGAATTAATCCAAAATATTTGCTTGCACCGTAGAACGGTCTAAGAAAGAAAGTAATTTTGAAGTCAATGTCTGCAATCAGTGGCATAGTTAAAATCCATTATTTACGGGAAAAGTTGATTTCTTCAAGATACTATTGCTAATACTTTTTTTGTATTTTTGTAAGGTAAACTTGTCATTGTTTTGTTATAGTTAAGTATTGTTTAGACTAAATACTAATTTTTTTTATTATGCAATAACTTTATCCTTGTTCCAAGTTCTTTGCATTCATGATACCAAAACGGAAACAGAATCCAGAAAATCACTAAATATATTTGTGAATATTAATGACGATTTGTAGTATGTTGAAATGGAATTCATTTAATAACATTTTACATGACATTAGTGGTTTTGATCATAGTAATAAATTAAAATTAATTTTTATAGCTTTATGAAATAACTCTAATTATCAAACGTGTATAGAGGCGTTACTTATATTTTTCCAACAATCAACATTCTTGTGAACTGGTGCATTTTTTTGGTACCACGCTCTAAAAGTAACTTTTTTTTAACGAAAAATTCGAAAATTAGTATTCTTGGTAAAACCAAGACATAAAAAATTTATATAAAATTAAACTAAATTAAATTATTTATATATAAGTTACATAATTAACTGGATATAGTATAAAGAAGAAAAAAGCTTCTAGAAGCTAGTACTTGTTATTCTTGCTGTCCCATATCACCATTTAGTTGTTCTTCTTCCATTCTTACGAAAAATTATTATGGGAACGAGGTTGGCTGGCTAACACTCAGTATTATCTAGATAAAACTTCCAGTATTATTTCAGTTAACATATAGACGAGTCTGCTAAATAATGAACCCAAGCATTTTTATTTTTGATCGCTTATTTAATTCCCAATAAATTAATATTAATATTTTTCGATATATCTGAGTATTATATTTTAAGCATAACGTCCACGAAAAATTCACTAGTTCTATCGCTTTAATTGTAACAGTAGTATTTAAAAACAAATCAATTCACTTTAAAAAGGTCACAGACATCACTTACTTCTGGAAATTCTGAAAAAGTGTAATACTTGAAATACCGATTTTTTCGAAATAAATTCGAAATTAATTTTAGAAACACTTGGATACTTTATGACTTTTATTATTAATCTATTAGACACATTTTGTGAAATTTTTAGCCCTATTGACCGACCAGGACCGAAAATATTTCTGTTTTGTCCAGCTATGGTATCAACTTTCCCATATTTTACCTTGAAAATTTAAAAATTTAAAATAGCCATAACTTTTTAAATACTTCACTTATTCAATCTTTTTAAAACTTTAACAAAATGTTATTTGTATTGATACAATTTGGAAAATCATGTTTCATTTTTACGACTTTTTATGATGTCATAACATGGTCTTCTGATCAAAATTGTATAAAACCATTATAAATTAGAAAGAACATCTCTTTACCTTCCTTTTAGTGATAAATTAAAATTAAAATTTTGATTACATCAAAAGTAATAACACATTTAGTAAGACATATGATTGATTCGGCGTCACATGTTGTATGAATAGAGTTAATCTTAAACTGTTTGAATTCTTTCGGAGAACAAGTGAACACAATGAGATTATTAGATTCTATAGAAGATTCTTTGCTAGGGCTTGTAAAAAATGGGAACGTAAAAAATTGAGCACGTAAAAAAATTGGGCATGTAGGGCACGTAAAAAAATTTGCACGTAAGGTTCGTAGGACAAGCAGACACGTAGGGCACGTGGGCACGTTGGGCACGTCATTTAGCAGACTCCATATGGCCAATAGATGGCTAAACTGATTGCTACTATCACCAGTAGTTAAAAGTTTTTGCGGTTATTTCTTTGTCGTGGGTTAAAAGTTTTTGCGGTTATTTCTTTGTCGTGGGTTAAAAGTTTTTGCGGTTATTTCTTTGTCGTGGGTTAAAAGGAAAACTATAAAAAAGTACATTTTGTGGATAGAAATTTTACAATCGGAAATTCAATAAACAGAGAATTTATTTATTTTTGCTTTAAAGTTACGAAGACCTGAATGTCCATCTTTTTTTATAAAAATATTTTGTTTAGTAGACATTGTTATCAACATTTCCAATGGATTTTTTAAAAAAGTTTTTTTGAGGACCATTTACATTATTATTTCAGTATTATGTCCTTGCTCATTTCGATAAAAACTACAAAGATGATTTGTTTATACTAGAACATTTTCGGGAAAGACTAATAAATTAAGAATTATTATTTTTGTCAAACAAAACTGAGATTAGTCAACTTTTTCCATTGCAGTATGTTTGTGGCATATACATAAAAAACTGAATGATAGTAGCAATGTATTACATAGCTGTTTATCGAAATTGTCATCAAATTACATGCAAGTTCAATTTATGTCATCAATTGTCATGTAATTACATGCAAGTTCAGCCTAAAGTTCAGCCTAAAGTTGTTGTGCAATAGTTATTCCACTCTTCCAAGTTCTCTTGTTTATTTGTGATGAAAACATGGAAACGGAAACCAGGAAACATGGAAACGGAAACCTGGAAATAACCACAATATATTTGTGATTACACACGACGCTTTGCAGTGTGGTAATATTGATCTCATTAAATGGTGTTTCACCATAACTGGCATTAGTTATGTTCGTCATTAGAATAACTTGATAATTAGTTTTATTAAAATAAATATTATATTCTAGCGAAGCTTTTCGTACAGTACATCATCAGGCAATTTATACATTTAAGCTTGTATTGTTCAACTAAAATCCATATTTTTTCAATTTTCATTATTTATTTTTACGTCTTTTAGATCATCAATGTAAGATAGATTCGGCGAATTTGTTCACCAAAAGAAATTACAAAATTCAAAAAAATCAAAGCTTAATTAAATTTTCTTTGCCTTATCAAAGAAAATGGGCACAAATATCCTACCCATTCTATAAGATTTTTTCATGAATTTCAATAAAGATTTCTCTTCCTAATCACGCCTATTCATTGTGTAAACATCAAAGCATTACTCCATCACTTATTTCCAACGCATTACTTATGGCAAACTAGGAAGTTTCTACGATAATGTAACTAGTAACAATGACGACAACAATTTGGAGGTGATCAATTGGAATTTTTTGAAATATTTGAAACTTAGCTATTGGTACCACCTAGTTTTACCTAGCTAAGTTTTAATCCCATACGACTAGTATTACAGAAATAATTATGGGTGGAGGAGGAACTTTTCTACCTTACCCTCATACCCTCCAGAAAAAAAACAGCCTACGTTGTGCGTGAGAGTGCTTTAATATTTTTTTCTATTTTGCTTTTAAAACGAAAGAAAAGATTATTTGCTCATGGAAATTTAATTTCAGAAACCTTTTTCTATTTTATTTTATTTTTGATGGAGTATGAATGAATGAAGATAAAATTTCAATTGCTTACTTTATTTCGTGATAATATTTTTGCTTCAGTTTTACTTGTCGTGGGATATAAGGAAAAAATAAAAACCGGCTTTAGCCATACGCCTTAGCTTCTTGATTTTCAATTTTCCCCTTTTCTCCCACAACAAATAATTAAGGCTAAACAATCTGTCACTTTTAAACTTAGAATAGCAAATAACAAGTTTTAACACAAATTGCACATTTATGAAAAACAATCAATCGAAAAAGTATGAAAAAACGTACCTCTCATGAAAGTAAAATTAATATAAACAACATTGAATGTGTAAATATACAATACAGCACTAGGTTAACTTGAAATGTTTTTTTTATTAGTTCATACGAAGTTCTTACTTTTAATTAAGGCAGTTTATGAAAGAAAAATGCCGTTTTAAAAGTCTCCAAACTTTTATAAACTAATACTAAATTTTTCTATGGCTATTTAAATGATTTGAGGTTAAGTTTTAAATAACTACAAAGATTTCTGTTCTCCTCCAATTTTATTAAAAACTTTATAACTTATAAAAAAGAATTTTATTTGTATGAAAATTTCAAAACGTGTCGCTATTAAATGATTCAAGCTGGTGCTGCAAAATTTGTTTATGAGACTGAATTCCCCTCGTTTTATCTGCTAGATTAATGATTTCTACAAAGCAGTTTGATTAGACCAGGAGCTCGTGATGGTTCTTATCACCTACTTTTCCTCACAATATACTGAGAAATTATTGATCTGTTTAATGTAGCCATTTAAATTTTTTTGTAAGATGGTTTAGTCTTGGGGGGGAGGGGTGAATAGGGCTGTTTATTATTTTGAAAAACGAGATTTAGCACATATTTCCATTTCATAAAAATAAAAAAAATCTGAAATTTTTGTTAGGACTATAGAAATAAATCTAATCAAATTATATGGAAGAAAGATTCCCGTAAGATACTCCTGAAATTTACCAAAAAAGAAAAAAATTCTTGATGGCATAGTATTTTGTGAAACAGTTTCCATGATATCTATACCCCATCCAACTTTTATTTTAATTCTTTTGTTTTTAAAACAGTAATACTTTTTTTAATCACTCCAACATAACTAAATATCGATCATAATTTAAGGAAAATTGAAATGTAACCAAAATTCATGGAGATTTTGTTTTTAACCGGGGGGTTAAAAAGCAATACGTTTCATCAAGACTTGTTATATAGATTCATGTTCATCTAAGTATCTGTCTAGAATCGTAGGTCTCATAAATTTTGATCAAAAATAGGTGTTTGAAGGTTTGCATTGCAATATTTTTAACTAACATTACAAAAGACGATGATTTTATTTACCACAGCTGTTTTTTGGTTGGCTATAAATTTCAGCAAGATCTTCGTGTTATTCTTGGCAGAAATTTCTGGCAAGATCTTATAGGATCCTATATTATGATCATATAAGATTTAAACTGAGTAAGAATCTTTTAAGACTCTTAAAGGTACATTACCGCGAATTTTTTCATTAGCCTATTAGATAGATCATACTGACTTTAGTAATACCTGAAAATATCTTTCCACAAGTCCTTTTTGTTCTCGAGTTATGGCTCAACAAAATCCTATTTTACCACTGTAATCTAGAATTTTTCATTGTTCCTCTTAACATGGAACTACTTAATTTATAAATCATGCTCAAATATGCTCAAATATAGGATTTGCGGATCGCATAACTTTTGAAGGAGATTGGATTTTTCGATGGAGTTTTTGGTTCATGTCCTAAAATTGGCTGTATTTTTATACAAAAGAATAAAAAAATTCGCGGTAATGTACCTTTAACGAGTTTTATCGTATAAGATTGTAATATGATTTTATAAAAGGAAAAAAATAACAATAAATGTAATATGTTTTCAACTTCCTATAAATTTGCTTGGTTTATTATCAAGAAAATGTTTTTGATACAGGATGTCATTTTGAATAAATATGATGACTTATTTACGAATAAAACCAACGCATTTAGATCTGTGTTTTCAAATGTTAATTACAAACGGAATGATATAATGAGCATGATTCGTCCACATTGCCATAAGTGGGAGGAATATGTGAATTTAAAGAGATGTTACGAATTAAAATAAATTCAGTTAAAAAAGAATTTACACACAAGAGGAGATTCGTATTTTAGTTTAATAAAAATAATAAATAAAAAATTGTCAAAAAGAAGAGTATACTTTATATTAGAAAAAAATAAAAAATAAGTATTGCGAATAAATTAAAAGAAGAAACAAAAAGAAACTTTTTTGTATTCTCGTATCTTTAGAAAAAAAGTTCACAGGAGATTTACACTACATATTAAAATTAGAATTTTGGAATTGAAAGAAAGAAGTAGAGGAAAGTAAAAAGAACTAAAAGAAGAAAAGAGCTGCAAATAAAGAGATGTCAAAAAAACCTAGACGTTTCTCTCTGCAAGGCGATGAAAGTATTGAAAACCTTTATATCGACTTTGGTTCACCAGCAAATAAACGTGCTGCAGATAAACAAAATGAAATAAAGACAAACTCAAATACAAATATAAACGTAAACTTAAACGAGACCACTCCAAAAAATACGAAAAAGATGTCAAAGGATATAAAGAAAACTGCCCTAAAACTAACATTATCGTGTCCGAACTACTACAATACCGTCCGAAATTCTCCTTTATATATGAACGTAAAAGAAAATCAGGAATCAATATTATATTCAGACTACACCAAACAGCATACTATTATAACAAGACAACCTGCTTCTAAAAATTATCTGACATTGAATAAAGAGTGTCAAGTTGAAAATAGAGAGCAAAATGAACTACAGAGAAATATGATAGGGTGTTTGTACCGTTGCAAGTCCGTTATATCATGCTGCACTTGTTACTGGTGTTTGAACTCGTTATGTTATCACTGCATATCGAAAGATGATATTGGATACAATGATATAGGTATAAAACACCTATGTAAGTGTCCGAATAACTCAGCCAAAACAAACATTAAATGCTGCGCCATAATGACGTCATGTATACCGTGTATTCCGTTTTTAACTTTTTATCCGATTCTTACTGGAGTTGTAAATTCATGTATAAAATTATTGAGCTAAATTATGGAAAAAAAAATTTATTATTTATATTTCTTGTTTTTAAGTTACAGACTGTGTCAAATGAATGGGATTATAAACACCATTATGATTTCTCTTTCTCAATTACCCTTCAGGGTATGGTTTTTTATACCGAAAAAAATGTTGTTTACTCAAATTGGGGGTAACTGTTCAACTCCATAAACTATTCTAAAACAACATTACTATAAGACATATACTATAAGACATTTTCATAAAATTATTTGAATCATTTGTAAACAATCGTTTTATTAAAAGCATATGATACTAAATTACGTTACAAAGAACATTGCATTAAAACATTGCATTAATGACAGTTAAGCTAAAATAACAAGATCAGTAATTTAACAAATTCATGACAAATATGGTTAGTGTTTTACTCGATAGCATTAGTCTTGAAAGCATGACGTCATTATTTTACTCGATAGCATTAGTTTTGAAAGCATGACGTCATTATTTTTCTTTCTAAAACCTCGTGAATGACTAAAACAACATGAAAGATGATTAGTACTGTTTACTTTCATAATATATCTTATATTGCAATACTTTCGATGTCAAATAAAAACAGAATGATTCATTTTTCCACTACAAAGCACCCCCTTACAGTTTAACAAACAACATTTTTGTAACGAGGCCACTGTTAGGTATCTTATAATGTAAAAAAACCTTCTTAGTTACTCCCTGATTGTTTTTCGGGTATTTTTTTTTAAAAAAAAAATTATATAAAATGTGTTCATTTTTTCGACAGCTAAAAAATTGGCCATTTTATATTACACGACACTTTAGCTTTAAAAGCTTGTACCTTTAAAAGCTCGTCAATTAATTATGGTTTACCGCATTTAAATTTCGTAACGATTGACGTTTAGTTGGTTTTGTTATTAAATATTTTTGTTAAACCTTACATTTGTAGTTCGTCTACAACTGGAGCTTCGTTTGATCAAAGCTGTTATTCAAAGGTTAGAACTATAGTAAGCACGAGTTGTATAAAAAAGAAAAATATTAAAGCTTTATGCCCAAGAATAGAACAATATCAAAGCTTTATAGCCAAGAATAGAACCCAAGAATAGAAAAATAGAAAATCTTTACCCAAAGATAGAAAAACAGCAGAGCTTTTTGCAAGAATAGAAAAACAGCAGATTATTTCCCACGTAGGTTATCTTTCTAGTATAGCTAGTTAAAACACTAAAAAATGCCTGAGAAGTTACAAGATCTTCGGTTTTTAAATATCTCAGAATCTATAAGAATTTGAAAAGAAGATTTTATAATCGATGTCAAAAACTCTTTTTTAGCAAAATTTTGAAAGTTGCATTAAAAATAAGAACCGCAAAGTCCAGCTCGGATTTCACTGGTGCTTCTCGTGTTCTTGTACAATCATGATTGAATAAGATGGTGGCAAACTTTGGTACCTATACCAAAACATATTCGTGATATTGTGTTTTGACCTTAAGTGCTTTTCAAAATGTATGTAAAAATGATTTAAAACTTATCTCGGTTTTTATCTGTTTTCGTATGAACGAGTGTTCTTTTTTCACCTAACCGATTCAAGGATATTCATATAAATTGCATACCAAAGTAAAAGAATTTGTGATAACATTGATGCGCGTTATCATACATAAATATAAATAAATTAAATGTGATTATATAACGATTGTATCTTCCTCATTTAATTTTCAAATCCTATAAGATTACAATCCAAAAACAGGAAGTCGCTTATGCATCAAGATCCCGTTCAATTATTTTTTTTCAAATCATACTGAATATATTGTGGAAGTGAAATCTTATTGAAATATGCGATTGTAAAAATGTTGGAAAGTTGCTTTTACTTTTTAAGATTAGTTCCTATTTATCGATTTAAGGTTCATGATACAACAATTGTAAGGTTTATGCTACGACAGTTGTAAGGTTTATGCTACGACAGTTGTAAGGTTCATGCTTCGAAAATTGTAAGGTTTATGCTACGACAATTGTAAGGTTCATGCTTTGACAGTTGTAAGGTTCATGCTTCGACATGACTTCGATTTGCGTTAGTGAAAGTACTATTGCGTTACACTTTTAATGATTTTAAAAATTGTTGAAGCAAAATAAAGATGTGATAAGAACAAACCAGAAACGAAAATGTTCTTGGAAGTAGTTGTTCTGAAGACTTGATCTTCTAATAAAGGTTATGGAGTTTTTTTGCTGAAAATGCCATATCACGGACATTATGAAAAAACTATCATCTGAAGACAACAAAAACAGGAATCTGATTCGATATAAGTTCAGCAAAAAACGTTCTTCTAGGAAATCAAACTACTCTAAGACAGAAAATCGAGTTGCTCTGAGAATAACTAAAAAAGTTGTTATGAGGCATGATGTCAAAGAATAATTCTAAAACCAGATGCTGTCCCAAAAAAACTAAAAAAATAAGTTGATCGTACTTTAAACAACAATTATCCTGCAAAAGTGATTCTGATCTCCATCTCAGAAAAGAAAGAACAGCTATTTGAAAAGTGTGCCAGGTGACACCTAGACTATAGTTCTTGTATTTAGATGATATATAAAAGTAACACATGAACTTTTTTACTTAATCTTGCAAATATATCTCTTGCAATCAGTTCATTAAAAAAAAAGAAAGCAAAAATTAATTAATAATTGCACAAATTTGTGTAGCTGAGACACGGCTATCAAATACATTACAATAACAACCTACGCGATGTTTGAGTAACAAAAAGGTAGCGCCAAAAGTATTTAGAAGTACAAACTGTAGCTAATAGCACTATCGTTAATTGCATTATAATTGGACCACGATAATACCTATGATATGTTACTGTCGCATGGTAATTGAGCCATAAATAAAACAGAAACTTATAGACGGATTTCAATGTTTCATTTGCCTTTAGAGCTAGTTTACACGTTAATATAGAATACGATGACAAATATAATCCCTAGCCAATTACTGTATTGTGTTTTTCTTTCATTTTAATAATTGAAATACCTGGAATAATGACACAATGTAAAAAGTACATTAAAATGCGTAATTTGGACAGGCAATTTGTGTCTCGTGGGCGACGAAGATTGTAAAGAAATAACCTTATTAAATTCATGAATTATCGAGGTAATCATAACAAACTACGTCACTTTGAAATCCGTCTATATTCACATCAGTTATTTTCGGACAAAGAATAAGTATCTTTTGTTCTTTTCTTACAATAAAGATCAGATAAATTCACATTACAGAATTCTTCATGTGTGATCAACATACTTTTGGAAAACAAGAAATATCAAGTGTTCCTTTTAAAGGAGAAGTTACAACATATACCTCGACATTCTTGTCCTCAGATCGTATTTTGCGATCAGCAATGTTTCGAAAACTTATTGCACCTTACCATATTATCTCAAGTTTTGTGTGTATAAATGTTTAGAATTATTAAGTGTAAAAAAAAAACCCTTATAACAAGAACTTGGAAAATGGTAATTAAATATTTTAAAAGAATTTCCTCGAAAAAATTTTGCAGTTGAAAAATTTCGTGGTTATAAATTTTCACGAATCACTTGTAAATAATGTTTAGCGGTACAAACTTTCGCGGAAAAGTTCAAAAATCGCAAAGACCACAAAATCCCAGCGAAAATTTCTCTCATTGAAGTCAGCAATGTTAAATTGAGTTAAAGGAAATCCGAAATCCGAATATTTTTTTATTCCGCTAATATGATAGACATATATCAACTCAGCAGCAACTCACTCAGCATCAGCATGCCAAAATTAGCCTTATTTGGTCCTTAAATTAGAAATATATCTACATCTGAGCATGGAAACCAGACCAAGAAGGTTTTTTCCCACTATCTCTATCGTAATAACACTAATGCAATGCAGTTTTGCGCTTTGACTAAGCATAAGACCCTAACAACGTGACCTTAATATCAAAATTACTGCTATTTCATTGTATTTTAAGGAAAATATATGTCACGTAACAATTTTTAAATGCTAATATCTTAAAAACAAAGGATTTTCAGTATTAACTTCTTATACGTTTTGAATTCTACGTTTAATTATCTTTTGATTGGTGTATAAAACGATATGCTTCAAAAGAAAAAAAAATATTTCCCGATGGAGCAGGACTTTTTTTTATCTGGTCTGTAAAATATAGAAAAAATATTTTAAAAAAATGACAACATGATTGTTTTGCAAGATTATAGACTAAATATCAAGATTCATTGAAAAAATTGCTTTTAACATATAATTCGGACGGATTGACATATTGAGACAATTCAGCCCTTACTAATAGAAGTAATGCTCAAAATATTTCAATATTTGTAAAGCCAAAGTGTAACTTTTGTTTATACAAAAGTGCAGAGTTGCAAAAACATTATAGTTTTAAAGAAAATAGACATAATGTAGACGAAGAAAGAATGTAGAAAATTAGTTTATTATTAGATACCGTGAACCTCCGACTATAGGGGGGGGGGGGGGGGGGGGGGGGGGGGGGGGGGGGGGGGGGGGGGGGGGGGGGGGGGGGGGG